>JAKCPI010022866.1:0-62080 GCA_023213315.1 Euborellia annulipes
CCTAGAACGCAAAACCAGGGCCTTTGAGGCCCGGTCACTCCGTTTTTTCTCAATATCTCTCAGAAAAAGCTTCTTATAAATTTCAAGTTTTTAATATTCCTCCATTTATTCATTACAAATGTATTTTTAAAGGGTTTTTCAAAAAAAAAAATTTTCTATGCCTTATTTTTTCTTCGAACCACTTTACAAACACAAAGTCACAAGGAGGGCCTCCCAGGCCCTTGGGCTTTCTGGGTATTTAAACCACTTTAAATGACAACCTATTATGTATTATGTATTTAAATATTTGAAATTGTCATGTTCTTTTTGAAATAATAAAATAAATATTGTCAAATTCTTTATAAATTTTGAAAAAATCAAGAAATCTGTCAGTTTCATCTTGACTTTCGTATCTCAAAGCTTCTCTATATTTTTGAGATTATATCTTCTGATAATATTCAAGAATGCTTTTACTTTCTCTTACCTATATATGTAATTATATAGAAAGTATTGGATTCATGTCAAAAATTCTATGTCGAGATTTTGATGGATATACAGGTTTTTAGGTCCCCTGAGTTCAAAAAAGTTGTTTTTGCAACATGGTCTGTCTGTGAACAAAATATCTAAAGAATGAAAAGAGCTAGGAGATTTAAATGTTATCGATGATAAAGACAGTATTCTTAAAAAAATAAATAAATAAAATAAAATACAGTATCGAGGATCACATTAGTGAAGAAAATAATGAAAATTCAAGCAATGAAGATATTGATAAAAAAAAAATATTTATATTTTTTACCAAAATTTACACCTGACTCATAATTCCTGTTTCAATACTCGAATACTTGATGTTTTATTGGAAAAGATAGTTTAGAAAAAATAAAAAATGTATTCCAGCTGAATTTTTACCTATTAGAAAAAAAACCACTTTTTCGATTTACTCTCAAATTTGCGCTTGTCTCTTATGTGCCTAAAAAAGGAAGTCTATTTTACTCTTGTCGAGTATACATCATTCAGACAATATTGGTATTGTTTATGAAAATTCCCAAAAAACCAGAAATTATTATTTATTATAATCACCCGAAAGGAGCAGTAGATATTTTGGATAAAATGACAGACACACATACGGTAGTAGAGCCTAGCTGCAAAAGAAAAACAAATCATTGCCTGTTGGCCGTTTTTGGAAATTGTATAGGGGTATGTGCAATTGCATCAATGATCATTTATTTTAATTTAAAACACAAATCTCATGTTAATTTCCAAAAAAAAAACCTCCGAAGAAAATTTTTTGTTGAATTGAGCGAGGAATTAATTTGCGATCACATAAAAAGAAGATCGATACAAGGACTACAGAAATCAATTAGAAGGGTAATTGAGGAAGAACCCCCTCAACATCAAAATAAAATTTTGATCCTTAAAAACCTACAAGGAGAAGATGTTATTTGTGTGCAACTAAAATAAACAGAAAACAAAAATAACAAGTCTGCTCTAAAAGAAATATTTGAAATGGTCATTGTACTAAAAAAATTATATGTAAAAGATGTTTTTAAAATAAAAACTTTAAAATTATGAATAAAATATTGATTAGTTATATATTTTTATAAATTTTAAAATAAATTAATGAACAAAAATTAATATAATTATTCAAAAATGTGTTGAAAAACCCATTAAACATATAGTGGGCCTGAGAGGCCCTCCTTGTGACTTTGCGTTTCCAAAAAAGCTTGTGCGTTCTAGGGTTAAGTTGTGTTTTAAGTGATTTAAAGTGAAATATTAATACAGTGTAACCCACCCTGATCTCACCGTCAGCAAACACACCCTCTAGAGAGTCTTATTAAAGGTAATTATTATGCATTTTATCGTTGAAAAAAAAAAAATTATAGAAACAAATAATTTGACTGCGAAAAACGATTCTTTTGAATATGAAATTAAATATTTTGTATTTCACTAAGGGTAGAGGGAGAATATAAGCTGTTGAAAGGGGGAGGGTGAGTGTAGGTGTCATTGAAAAAAAAAATAGTTTTTTATTTTTTATTTATTTATTTATTTATTTTTTTTTATTTTTTTTTAAAAAACACTTTCTCATTCATACTCATATTTAATATAATTTTACACAGGGGTGGATTAAGGGTTGAAAATTAAAATAAAATAAAAATAAAAATAATTATTTATAAATGTATTCAAATTATTTTTAGCGTAATTTCGCGGTGAAGGCTCGCATTTCCTTAAAGGGGGGGGGGTATGAAGGCATTAACCAGGGGAGGTTAATGCCCACCCCTATAATGCATAAAGATATTAATGTTTTTTTATACTTTTACTAAAAAATAAGTGCATTCCGTTTGAGTTAAAATTTATATTCAATATTTAACAAATAGGATAGTGGGGTAGAAACATTTTAATGTCATTCTAAAATTTCTTATTACTGACAATTGTGAGTCGGAATTAACTTTTGAGAATTTCGAAACTCTCATAAACAGATAATAATAACACTGGGTAACTTAGGAATCCATCGAATCCCTTGCAGAATTTTTTAGGGATTTTTTTCATTAGGTAGAAAAGTAAGATATAATTAGTCAACTTATAATTTTACTGGGGTGAGTTACCGCATCTTTTTGTATATAGAACTAATCTCAATTAGGATTTGAATTTTTACTTTCTCTTACCTATATGTATAAGTTAATATACATATATATAGAGAGAAAGTATTGGATTCATGTCAAAAATTCGATGTCGTGACTTTGATGAATATACACGTTCTGAGGTACCCTGAATCCAAAAAAATGGTTTTCGCGATGTGTGGTCTGTTTGGGTTCAATTTAAAGCATGAAGGAATTGAGCTAGGAGGTTGAAATTTTATATTTAAGTTAGGCACCCCCTATTTGGATACCAGGTGGCTTAAATAGAAATGCCTGAGCCCCCAATAGATTAATATATATTACAACGGTTATCGTCAAAGTCTTAAATGGCCTAAGTTGCCGAAAAGACAGTGTGAATGAGAAAAAAGTGTGAATGTTTAAAAAAAAAAAAAAAAAAAAGGCACCCCCCTAGGGCGTGAAAATAAGATTTGAGAAAAATATTTTTCTTCAGGAAGGAAAGTTAGAAAAATCTTTAAAAATATATTTTAACAGCTGACATTTTGGCTTTGTTCAAAGCCATCCTCAGAGCTGTTAGTGGTCATTCTAGGATGACTTTGACGCGGACTAGTCTAAGGAGAGGCGCGAATATTGGCCCCCAGGACCAATTTTCCAAATGATTGCTAGAAGAATTAATAAAAAAAATATTTTTATATATATTTATATTTTTTAGCATTAAAAATTTTTGTTTTTTTATTATTTTATAAAATGGGGGAGGCGTCATACGATTAATTATTTTTAAGGGAGGCGTGGTAACATAAAGTTTGGAAACCACTGATTTAGACATTGACCCTATTTTTTTTTTTTTTTACACCCAAAACAATTTAGAAAAATTTCATCTCTCACGAAGCGAATGTCCAATTCGCTGACCTCTGGGGCAAAAGGCGAGACTCCTAGTTCTGTCATAACACAGAGCAGTATTTATTTACAGTGAGTTACAATATTGAAGCTCACCCCCGACCATGAATTTTCTCATGTGTTTATTTCATTGTTTTTATAAAAAAAATGGAAATATTTTTTGAAATTCTCTTTTACGTTGCTTCTGTAATTCAGTCTCTAATTTTATGGGTGGTGACCACGACTTACTCGAGCTAAACTTTCTTTTTATTTGCCAAATTTTTTTTTTTTTTTTTTTTTTTAATTTTCCTTATGAATCAGACTATACACTTTTTCTTCTTCTCATCTTAAAAGGAGCTTTGGAACTCTTAAAAGGATATAAATACAAATAAAAATCTTGTTTTTGTCCCTTATATATAATATTATTATTATTAAATAAAGAATTATATATATCATGTGTTGGTCCATGAGGTAATTATGAAAAACATATAACCGAGTATTTATTAATTTAATATTTTCGCTTATTTAAATTAATAAATACTCGGTTATATGTTTTTAATATTATTATTGTAGAAAATAAAAATTATATATAGAAAAGAGTCAATTCAGTATTTTTAAAAAGTAATAAATGGACCTTCGTTTTCTCAATTTTTTAAAAAGATTTTTGCAATTTCTAATTCTGTTAGTATAATGTCAATATTTTATTTATTTATACAAACAATCCATGGTTTTTCAATTTTTAAATACAAATTAGTAATTTCGTCACAATCTCGGTCCGCACTCTTGTAAAATTCTTTTATTCAATCAAAGAACAAAATGGGATTTTTTTATTTTATCTATATTTTTTGAAATCAAGCAACCAATTCATTCAGTTAAATCAAATCAAATATTTGAATATATATATACCTGGTATATATAAAATTTTTTATTTCGCTTTATATACTGCGCGTGTTTTATTTTGGATAAAAATACAATCGAATTATGAATGCTAAATTTATTTATTTATTAAGAGTTTCATTTCATTCAAGTGTTCTATTTTTGAAACAAAATTTTTTCATCCTTTCCCTTGACATGAACATTTCTGGTTGGCACATGTGTGAAACAAGCGCTCTGCTCCATGTTACCATTCATTAATATTACATGCATTTATTAAAACCCTTTGGTACTCTTGACAACCCCTTGAATTGCAATTATTATAATAATGTACTACTACCTCGAAATTTCACATTTGAATACCAAAAATTATTTATGCGTCTCGGCTAAAAAAGAAAAAAATATTTTAAATCGTTTAAGAAGAATTATCAATATAAACATTTACTTTTTGGATTAAGCATGTTGTTTTAAAACAAAAGATTTAACAAGTTTTTTTTTTTTTTTATCAAAAATTTTTTTTTTACTATACGCACGACTTTGTGTGAATTATTCATCTAAAGGATTATTTTAATAATTTGCTCTAGATATTAAAATTAAAAAAAAAAGACGTTTACATTAAAAAGTGAACGAGAAAAAGGATCTTAATATATTTCTTTGCATTAGTATTAACAATTTTTAATTAAATTTTGAAAGTTTTAAATATGATAGGATTGGTGAATTATTTTGGGACAGAATTTGGGATCCAGTGAGCTAAAGTATAACTTGCTATCAATAGTTCTATCTCTATGATAATTAAGGTGCATTTGTTTATAAAATGAAAAATATTTATTTATTCTTACAAATCAATTTCATCGGCTTCAAAGCACTCCCCGTCCGGTTCAATGCACTTGTTCTCATGTCAATACTCAAACTTCAACCTCGTAGCTCATTTCCGTCTTGAGATATTTTGCCCTCAGAGACTGACAGACAATTTTGCGGGATCCACTTTTTTGGCCTGAAGCGTGTATTTCCATCAAAATCTCGACTTCGAATTCTTAACATGATCGTAATACTTTCACTCTATATATTAACATATCGCTTGCTGAGAATCATAGTGGCGAAAGTCCGAAAATTCAAATTTCGAGTTAATCATATGTTAAAATGTCTTCTTCTCTTTTGAATGCCGAAGAGGCGAAAATATATTTACATCCTTTGGTATTGATTCTGGCCTATTTATTTGTTGCACGGCTGTAAATGTACAGTGAGCGCCACAATTAAGTCCCCACCTGATAGCTTTAGCCTTAAGTATATGGTGTATAATGAAATAATTTTAAAGACCGAAAGGGTAAAACGTAAAATCTGGTACAGATAATTTTATTTTACCATTTTAAAAATAAAAATTATTTCACCATTTACCATATACTATACCTTATACTTAAGGCTAAAGCTATCAGGTGGGGACTTAATTGTGGCGCTCACTGTACATGTTTATAAAACTTTCAAACGTCTTTTCTCGAATTTTTGTATTTCGGACTTTCGCCACTAACGTAAGATTCTAAGCAGGCGATATATATAATCGGTGGAGGAAGGCCGTTACAGGAAGATGAAGAAAAGACTTAATTCGGCCCAACAATTATTTATTTCCAATGCCCACCTTTCGGGGACTATACGTCACCCATCCTAACGAAAAGATAGTAAAAAAAAATTTTTTCTGCACTTCGGGAGAGAAATCCAGACAATGAAATTGTTTGAAAATGATGTCTGTATATCAATACATATTATGGCCAAATAAATGTCAAAAACGAGCCACTCTGAGCCAATCCTTACGACCTTTGTCCTGAAAAGTGTGTCGTAAAGTCCCCGAATCGTGGACATTGGAAATAAATAATTGTTGGGCCGAATTAAGTCTTTTTTCTTAGCATATAAGTAAGAGAAAGTTAGGGATTTCTTTATCAAAACGCCAAATAATAGAATTGAAATACTTAATAAATAAATTTTTAATGGCCCAAATTATTTATGGGACGTTTCAAGAGCTAAGCGCCATTATAATTTCTTGCCTCCAACAATCGCTATGTTATCAACATTATATATTCTTCCTATATAAAGGACTACACTTCTAAGAGACAATGTTAATGATGTGATTTTTTGCTATTTATCGATTTTTTCTATAGTAAAATTATTAATGTTTCAATGATAAACTAGCGAGTCCTTCACTACTCGGATGGGCATAGGATATGCGCCAGTGTCGCTGTGTGAGTATTAAAGCAGGCTGGAGGCCCGTGGGTGGAGACCGCGGTCCCCCTCCTCACAGTCTTGGGTCCAGGGACTCGAGTCCCGTCACTCCAAGGCTGTGGGGCATCGGATCAAAATCAAGCCCCGGGAATGTGAGTCGGAGTAGGATAAACGCGTACTCGCCCACACCCCTCATGATTTACCAAGGGGCTAGCCTGCGTTTTCAGACTGTGACGGCATATGCACGGGGACATAGCTATCCAGTGATACTTGCGAGCTAGCCATTAGGTGTGAGCAGAGGGGATCCTGTGGCCAGGGGAATTACTCTGCTCACCCTTGGCTTGGGTATCGGAACAGAGTCCCCATCGTCAATTGACGCAAAAATCTCCCTACCACAACGGGTAGAGCGATGCAGAGGGTAATGGCTGTATAATGCAATTTGCTTAATTGAGTCAACCAAATGAACCTATTAGAGAATCACAGTCTCCTTCCTTGATTTGAAAAAAATTCATTCAGAGCTATATATATTGACCTTCTGAAAATTTCACTCCCTCATGTTTATATTATAAATAAATGAAAGTAAAAATTTATTATTGAATATTGTAAAAAAATAAAATTCTTATTTTGAAACGCCATATATTCTCTACAAAGTTAGTTTTGTAAAAAATTGATAAATGCTTTCAATTTTTTGTTTGAAATTTTTTAATATAATTTAAAAGGTTATTTTACTATTGGAGCCATCTTTTGACGATGACGTCACAATGCTTGCATTTATTTGTGTAGTATTTAATGTTCTGTCTTTTCCCATTCGCCAACCAGTTTGATATTATATTGAGTTTGTATTTATAAATTATTATTTTTATTTTGTATTTATTTACGAATCTATATTGTGTATAAAATGTCCAAATATGAGATTAAAATTTTGAAAAATAACCATAGTTTATTTCAAGCAATCAACATTTAAAATGCAAGTTTGAAACTAAGGTGCTATCGGAAACTAAATATATCTCGACACAAAAAATCTGGTGTGACCAGCTCGGTGCACAACTTTCTCTTACCGAAGGGTAAGAGAAAGTTGTGTGCTGTGCGCCAGTCACACCAGATTTTTTTTACTATATCTAGCCATTTATTTTTCTTAATTTCAAGTCTATTATGATTATGCTAATCCCTTTCATAATATTTTCAATAAGTTAGTTTTTCTTTTTTTATATTACTTTCTCTTACCAAGGGCGGTCCCAGAGGGGGGTCAAAGGGGTCGTGACCCCCCCCAAAATCTTTTTTTTTTTAACATACACTTTTTTCCCACTCACTCTCCCATTCACACAATCTTTTCGGCAACTTAGGCCATTTAAGACTTAAACGATACTCATATTTGATTAATATATATTTATTGGGGTCCAGGTCCATTTATTTCTACTATAAAAAAAAAAAAAAACAGTGACCCCCCCCCCCCCAAAATGTAAGGCTAGGACCGCCCTTGCTGAAGAAGGGGTGCCGATACGTCTCTGAAATATTTGTAAACTAATAAAAACATTGCTCGTTTAATAGTATAAGATAAGATAGGATAGAAACAAAAAAAAGATATTTTCTTTTTTTAAATTAAAATTTTTATTTATGCATTAAATAATATTTTTTGGTTTCAAATATAAAGTTCTCGAGACACATATATATATATATATCTATTTATATATATAAATCTTCCCATTTATTTGCTAAAAATTATTAATTAACAGAAAAAAATATTTCCATTATATAAAATTTGGTATAAAATTTTTAAATTCATTAATATTTTTTTCGAATAATATAAATAATTAGATAATATAAAATTATATTAAGCTTTATATATATATATAATATGTATTGCAATATTTCACACATTATTTTATTAAACAATTATAGCCCATCGATATATACATTTTATACTATCTATCTCAGCCAAAAATGAACGCTCTAGCAGTTAGAGAATCAACTCTCAAGCTTGAGAGAGCAAGTGCTCTTAAGCTATGCAATCAATACGACAAAATTTTTCAAAAAATATTTAAAATAAATAAATAAACCTAATCTCTCTAATCACGTTAGTTCTCTGAGCCAGATCTCTCGAACGTCTACTTTTGGCTGTTACTGATAGTATATTATATTACATCATTATATATTATAATATTTTCTTGGTGTTGCTTTTAGCTCGTTCTATTTGTGAAATTTTAAGGGTTAAAGAACATTCAAAGAAGGAAATAATTAATTACTCTCTAAGACAGTGATTATAGCGAGTTAAATAATAAAAGAAGGGTACGATGAGACATAGGCGTAGCCAGACATTTTTAAAGGGGGGATTCTCCCCCCCCCCCCCCAGTAATGAGGCAGTCGAAAAATTCTAATGAAATAAATCAAACTAAATTAACTTCGCGGTTTCTAATTTGAATAAAAACTCGTCTGAATCAGCATAAGGAAATAAATCAATTTTCAAAAATTTGGTACAGGAAATATATTAATTTACTTGATTAGTAAGATTCAACAAATCATCTGATAAAATTAGTAATACTAGATTTTAAACTGGTAACCGTTGGCTCTAGTTGAAACATTATGCTTTAATAGGAGAATTAAATTCAAGTATGATACACAAGGTTTTTTGTTTCAATGATATAAATCAAGTATGATATACAAGGTTTTTTGTTTCAATGAATTATAAACCATTGAAACAAAAAACCTTGTGTATCATACTTGAATTTAATTCTCCTATTAAAGTAATACTACAGAAAAAGGACAGGAAAATACTTTTCTTTTTTTTAAAATACAATACAATTGAAATATTATTAAATTTTTTGTATTATAGAGCTTAAAAATAAGTCATGACTTGGGTCCCATGGAACCCCCCCCCCCCCGTCGCTACGCCTATGCGATGAGATAAAATAAAGAAACAAAACATTCGAAGAAATCTAGTATTATAACCAATATAAGAATAAAGTTTCTTTATTATAAAAAAAATGGAAAATATCTCACCCTTACGATACATGGTTCGTATAAATCTCTCCCTCAGAGAAATAATAATTATTTGATAAACTCGAATGGATTCTCTAACAATTATTTCCAATATAAAACGAGATATAAGAAACATGGTATACATAAAAATATTATTACTTGAAAAATAACTTGGCTTATTTTTCAAGATATAATACATATAAAGCAAGTTCTTGCAACATTAATATAATTATGCTTAATTCACACTTCAAAGACAATATAAAAACAATACTGATATATTTTCAGTCATAGGCGTCGACACACATACACTTTATTTTATTTTATATATATATATAATTATAATAAGAAATATATTATACAATTGCTTTTTGTGTATAGGATATACAATCTGGAGACGTATGCCTAATGATTTATTATGGACCTTATTTTGCTTTAATCCTCTCCCTCCTGCCCCACCTGATTTTTTATATGAATAATAATAAAAATTATTATTCGAAATACATTAATTAATGTTCTATTTGCATCAAAACCTTCTGCGCATGAGTACCGTGTAAGATAAATGTACAGTATATGTTATGAGTAGTAAAAATGATTGTAATTTTATAAAAGATGGAAATCATATTATTTTATTTTTATATATAATCTCTTTCTTTTACAAAACAGTTTAATGAAAAAACATTTCTTTAAAATTTGATAAATCAAAATCTCTTGAAGATTTTTAGGATGTAAAAATTTGTTTATTAAAGCTTTTATGGTTCGAATTATTATTATTATGGGAGTTTTTATTGTAGATCACATTTTGTATTAATTATTTATTAAAAAATAAATACTGTACAACGTTTCGACTGCTTATTTTACAGTCCTTTTCAAGTACTGTACACTTGCTCCGACTCAAGTGAACTAGTTCAGTTAGTTCACTTGAATCGAAGCAAGTGTACAGTACTTGAAAAGGACTGTAAAATAAGCAGTCGAAACGTTGTAGAGTATTTATTTTTTAATAAATAATTAATACAAAATGTAGTCTATAATTAAAAACTCCCATAATAATAATGATGTAAAAATTGTTATAAGGTCTTCGAGATTAATGTTCGCTGATATAAAATAAGATCATCACAAAACAAAATAACTGACTTGTATTTAAATAATGAACCAATTATATACATTTTTGAGTTCCATAAGGCCGACGTCTATGTATTCTCTTTTCATTTTTTTTATTTATTTATTTAATTCTATGTGGAAAATTGAAAAAAAAAATCTGAATTAGAGGGGTATTGTAAAAATAGAACGTTTAAAAAAATATTTTTTGATAAATCTTTGTTAAAAGCTGAATAGAATTTCTTAACAAAGTGAAAATAAATTCCCAAAAAATACTTTTTTTTTTCAAACCTCATTTTGGCTTTCATTTCTTGTATAATTTATATATACAAAAATAATTAGAATTGGAGGAAAGAAAGCAGAATCTTAAGATATATAGATAAATATAAAATTCTACAACCCTGTTTTCATTAAGGAGCTAATTAGACTAGAAAAAAGATCTATCGAAAAAAAAGGAACAAAATTAGAAAATTTTTTATATTATTAAAGTGAAACTTTTATTTTAAATTAAGATGTCAAAATTAATTTATCTAAATATAGCTACTTTATTTAAGGAAGAAATTAAGAAAGAGCAATTTAAAGTCTTTTAAAAATGTTTTGAAGAGTTTTTTTTACATTAGTTTATTTGATTAAAAAAAATATTTTAGTTGGTATTAAATTATTTCATAAAGCATATGTTATGTCCTTTTATTAAAAGAATGAAAGGAAATCTTTTTTTAACAACAGTGCCTGTTGCAGCTTGAAATTTAAGCAGGCTCAATTGAATTATAATTCACAGGCAGTACTCGGTTCAGAGGTTCGTTGGTTTCTTCTTCAAACAATTCACTTCCAGTTTTGGTTTTCTTTATTATTCCTAAAAAATAAACTAGATATATAAATTTCTGTTTATCAAATATTACAAAATTAATTATATGGGGTTTATATTCCTTCCACACACAATTTCAATTCTGATGTCCGTATTTTTGAAAGAAAAACGGTTTGTAAAATAAATTAGGCACTTTTTGTTTTTTTAAATATGCGGTGCGATATAGAAATTTAAAGAATAATATTTTATAATAAAAGAGTGCAGTGCCAGAAAAAAATGAGGAACTAAACAGAAATGTTCGATCCGTTTAAACACGATTTTTTTCTACTGCGCGAATTTTTAATAAGAAAAATGAACTCGCCAGTAAAAGCTAAGTTTTGTGAAATTTGAATTTTTTTTTTTTTGAATTTCACTATTATTTTCTTAATTTGATTAATCAAATAACTTAAAAAACACAGTGATTTTGGTGCCGGGGTATTTTGAGCTATTCCTGGCTATACGGGTAGCGCTGATTCCAAAAAGAGCTCCATATTTCTATGTATTTCAACTATCTGCATATTTTCAGGAGGTAACGCCTTAAAAAATAACGAAAAATCAAAATAAGAGCCGCTTTAGAGCATATTTTCTAAAAAAAAAAATAAAAAATTTTTTAATTCCAAACTGGTAACCGTTGGCTCTAGTTGAAACATTATGCTTTAATAGGAGAATTAAATTCACAAGGTTTTCTGTTTCAATATTATATTAATTTGATATTAACACTTTATACGTATTTCGACACCATATGTGTCATCTTCGGTATGTAATTCGCTTCTGAAAATGACACATATGGTGTCGAAATACGTATAAAGTGTTAATATCAAATTAATATATTATTGAAACAGAAAACCTTGTGAATTTAATTCTCCTATTAAAAATAATTTTTTATATTATTATTTTAAATTAATTATTAATTTGATTGATGGCATTTTTGGAATCCGCGCTATCAAGGGGCGTATATAGAATTTTTTCGGAGGGGGGCGAACTCATTTTTAATTATCCCCCTCCCACCATACACAGAAATATTTTTAAAATACCGGAGATACCTGAGCCTTGAGGGGTCCGAGCCGTCTCCAAGAATTTTTTTTTAATCTAAATTTTTCCGTTTTCACCTGAGCCCCCCTCTCTAAGACAAAAGTTTTATTGAAAAAATGCTTAAATATTAATATATTTATTTTTTATTACTTTTTTTTATGCGACGCACTTTTTCAAACAAAAATAGTTCACTTGAGTCGGAACAAGTGCACAGTACTTGATAACAGCTGCAGAATAAGCAGTCGAAACGTTGTACAGTATTTGTATTTTTAATAAATAATTAATAACAAAATGTGGTCTATAATTAAAAATTATCTTATTAAAAATATATAAATTGGCCATATATCCGTATATATGAATATACATTTAAATTTTTTTTTGCGGGGGGGGGGTATCCATATACCCAGGAATAGCTCTAAATTTCAATGCACAAAAAAAAAAGTTCTTTTGTTGGCTTGTGTTATTTAACCGGTGAATTTTTTTTAAGGAATTGGTTACTAGGAGCGCTATCACGAATTTTCCGTAACTTAGTTTTCTACTTCCTTTTTATACCCCCCCCCCTCCCGCTCAAAGAAATAATAAAAATTTCCTTTTATAATGCAAACATTCTCTCATTTATTTGACTATTCTAAAAAATATGGGTCTTTAATAAATTTTTATAAATTGAAAATTTTTTAATTAGTAAAAAATAGTATGAATTTTCTTCACTGACCCTAACGTGATATTTATAATTTCTTATTTATAAATTTTAATGCTCATATATAATATATTAAAGTTTAAATAAAATGTTTTATCTATTTTTCTTTCTATCTCGATACCTATAAAAATCCCTCGCCATAATTTTTGAATTGCTACGTAGATACAAGGGATGCATTTTCTCATGTAATTAATTCAGTATTAATAAAATTAAAAAATTTTCGATAAAAATTAATTAAAAAAAAATAAATAAACAATGAAATAATTGCATGAGTAAATGCCACTAAACAAGGGAGTTGAACAAATTCTCATTAATCTCCAACTACAGGGGCCTGGGAGGGGGAGATAAATATTTAAAACCAGAGTATTAAACAAGAGTCGTCTAAAAGTTGATTATTTTTTATATAGCGAGATTGGATATTAATTAAGTGAAATTTATAAGAGAAAGTAAAAAAATAAAAGAGCGAGTAAGCATTACTCAAGAAGTTTGTTAAAAAGAAATTATTTCATATACATGATAAATATATAAGTATAAAAAAAAAAAAATAATTAAGGTGCGCGTCTCGGGGTGCTAATTTTGGGAGATTCCAGCGGCCACAATTTTGAAGCTATCGACCTCAAATTTTTTTTAAATTAAAGCTATTTAAAATATCTACAACTTATCGAAGCCCTTTTTTTGATTTTCGAAAAAATAATTTTTTTTTTTAGATTAATCTCATTAAATAAATGATATTTAAAAAAAAGGAGCTCTATAAGTTGTAGATAATTAAATTAGTAATCATTGTGTTAAAAAATTATTAATTTTCTACCCTCAATTAATTAGCTGGAATCTTACAAATGAAATAGAATTAACCCTTGTATCTCTATGGAAAAAACTAACGCCATCTCTTGCCGCCTCGAGTAACTCGGTAGTCAAAAGTGTTCTAACCGTTTTTCGAGACGGGCACCTTAAAATTAAAGAATTTAATTTAAAATAAATTTATTTTTTTTTACTAATTCCATGCAAAAATAATAATTTCAAAAAAAGCAATTATTTTATCGAAACATGCTTAGTTTAAAAAAAAATTCATGCTACTCTAAATTTGAAACATGCTAATTAGGAAAAGGTATTGGAAGCAGACAATTAAGTAAACAAAAATAATAATAGTGTATTTTTCAAAAAAAAAATGAAAAAATCTCTATATACATTTACATATTTAAAATACTCTGAAGTGCAATAATCATTTTTCACGTATACTAATCAAATGCATTCACATACATAAATGAAAAAAATAAATACTAATAGATAATAAAAAAATATCTTTATAATGAGCAACTAAAAATAATAATTACAAAAATACTATTCATCAATAATAAACTAAGTGTTCAATTTTTGACTTTGATTAATTAGGTGAAGTTGAAATGAGAAAAACCCGTAAATGTTTAGACAACAGCAACAACTTAATTTATTGTATAAATATTTCGAAAATCCATCTAAATTTGTTTATTAAAGCTTTTGTGGTTTGTATTATTATTATTATGGGAGTTTTTAATTATAGACCACATTTTGTGTTAATTAATATAAATACTGTACAACTGCTTATTCCGCAGTCATTTTAAAGTACTGTGCACTTGCTCCGACTCAAGTGAACAAACCTCTAAGGGATCGTCACGTGCATTTTTATATATATAAAATTCCGTTCACTTGATTCGGAGTAGGTGTACAGTACTTGAAAACGACTGCAGAATAAGCAATCGAAACGTTGTACAGTTTTTATATTTTTAATAAATAATTTATAAAAAAATTTGGTCTATGATTAAAACCATCTAAATTTGATTTTAGTATAATAAGAAAGAGCATTTAACGATCGACATATCATTTACCAATTCAATTATATTATTGTTGACTAAACATTTGCTGGTTTTTCTCTTTTTAATTTCATCAAGATATTCTCCCAGCTTTTCAAACTACAACTGATTAAGAAATATTTTCAGGTGTTTTTTTCTTTCTTTAATATTTTCAAAAAAAATTAAAGAAAGAAAAGGAAATAGAGCATCAGAGGCCAAGATCTCAAGGTGTTTAAGAGGAATTGAATATATGTGTGTAAAGAGATAAAAATTTAAAGTTTTAGTATAAAATTTAATAAAAAATTAGAGTTAGATTTAAAAAAAAAGAATATTTTTTTTTGTATATCTAAACACACATATACATTTGCATTATATGCAAAATTTAAGAGAAAGAAAAATAGGTAAGAGCAAGTAAAAAGGAAGAGATATAAAAATATTACTTATTAGTAATAAACAGAAGGTAAATAAAATTTTCAAGGATTAAGAAAAAGAAGATAACTTAAAAATTAAGTGAAATTGAATCCCAAAATGCTTTTTATATTATATTTTTGTCAAATTAATTTTCTTTAAAACTTTTAAGAAATAATTTCATTGGCTTTCAAAATTTTTTTAAATTAATTTAACTATTCCCAAAATATACAGAATTATATATTCAATATTAGGTTGCTTTTTGTGATCTCATTTTTTAAATATATTTTGATTTTCTTCTTTTTTTAGATTTGAGCTTTTCTCAATTTCCAAATAATGAATCCTTTAAAAAAGTCAAAATGAAATCGCAACACAATAGCATACACTATATATATTTTATTTATTTTCTTTAATTAATATAATTGTAAATATTGAAAAATATTTTTTTGTTGGTGAAAAAAAATTCTTAAATTTATTAAATAGGTTAATTCCAAAATTTATTTATTTGACTTTTTTCTAGCGTTCTTTTTCCCTGAAATTGATAAATAATTTTAGTTCTTAAATAAATTTTTAAATTGTTTTGGTCTTCTGAGTACTTGTTTTATTTAAATTATGCAAGTACAAAATAATAAATTAATTTTTATCACGAGATGATACTCTTTCCGTTTTTGGTTTGTTTTTTGTTTTTATAATCTAATTTAATTAATATATACTAATAATATTTTTTAATACTTGAATAAATTTGGATTATTTTTTTTTTTAACCTCAAATGCTCGTATTGGAAGGGGGGAAATAGGAAAGGGTAAGTCACATAACACTCTGTATTATTATTATAATTATAACTATCTAAATTTTAGATTCGATTATAATTTAGTGTGTGTGGACATGTCGAAATCTTGATCAAATCGGCCCCCTCCCTGAGGAATGCTTACTCTAGTTAAAGAAGATTCTCCACTTGTGGGATTCCCATGCGCCTGCATCCGTTGCAGGTTTCTCTCGTGGAGGAGCAATTTCTCTTTGTTCATTGGGGAACCTGTTAGGATCATACATGGTAGCCCATTAAAAAGAATCAATCAATTCATGCAAGCCGATGAATGAATAAACACATGCAACAAAAAGCATCAATCAAACTCTCGGCCTCAGCTCTTTCTTCACGTGATATATTTCTTTAATTTATACGTTAACAAATGATAATATCACTTCGTTCACACATTTAGGAAAATCCCAAGCAGAAGCGGATTTAAGAACAGCGTAATTGGACATAAAAAAAGATTTGAGGCCTAAAAGTGAGCTTCCATATCTTAAATCCGCCACTGGTTCTTACAAACATATATTCTCAGTTCCAAATAACCTATTCTCGACCAGCCCACAATTCTTAATCTTATAGACATTTACCCTTCATATATATCGATATACACATAGATATATCCAAACATTTATTCATGCATTTCAGAATTTCTTTGATTTTTGCATATTCTTCATAACCTTTTTTGAATGTCATAAAAATAAAACATAATTAATTGATTTAAAGACAAATACCTTAATATAAAATAAAAAGTGTTTACAGATTCGGAATAAGGGAAACAAGAATCTGGTGTGACCAACTTTCTCTTGCCCTTCGGTAAGAGAAAGTTGTGTAATGTGCTTGTCACACCAGACTTTTTAGTGACGAGATATATTTAATTTCCCATAGCACCTTAGTTCCGAACTTGGATTTTAAATGTATATTTCAAAATTTTAATGTAAACAATTTTCAGGGCAAAATGAGAATAAACATTTAAAGATCTAAAAAATTATTGATTTATGAATTTTAATCAAAATCGTTAGAGCCAATTTTGAGAAAATCGAAAAAAACTGAAAAACTGCATCAGTAAAGTACTAGTACTTTTTGGTCGATTTTGTTCAAAAGCTTATTTTGAGTGTCCGGGAGGGTATCTAACTCAAATATAAAATTTCAATCCAGTAGCTCAATTTCTTCATGCTTAAAAACGTTACACACAGATAGACAGACCAATTTGCTGGACCCACTTTTTTGGGCTCAGAGAACCCTAAAACGTGTATCTCCATCAAAATCTCGACATCGAATTTTTGACATGATCGCAATACCCCCTTTTGAATCGAAATTAACAAGCAAATCCCCTTAGGGATTTAACATTGGCTCTAGGAAGGAAGAGCAGGAAAATGAATTGAAAAAACCTGAAATACATCAGTAAACATCAAACAATTTTCATGAAAAACATTACTGATATATTTTTTAAAGAGCATCTAAAAAAATAGTTGATTTATGAATTTTAAATAAAATCGTTGGAGCGAATTTCGTGAAAATCGAAAAAAACTGAGAAAATACCTCACTAAAGTACTAGTACTTTTTGGCCGATTTTTTCAAAAGTTTATTTTAACTGTCCAGGAGGGATAATAGAAATAAAGGAACCACATTTTTGGACTCAGGGGATTTCAAAACGTGACTTACACATCGAATGTTGGACATGATCGCAATACTTTCTCACTATATATTTTATATATAGGTAGGAGAAAGTAAAAAAGGCTATTTATTTGTTATAATAGTAGCAAAAATCATGACGATCACTCTATAGCTAAGTATAATTCTTTTAATTTTAGTTGCTAACATTTGTTTAAAAAGCTTAAATTTAATAAGATTTAAACTTTCGACCGTTGGTTCTAGTTGAAACATTTTGTAAATTAAAATTAAATATACAAATAATAGACTAGGTTGTTTGTTTCAAAGGTTTAATTAATTAAAAATTAGCACTTAATACGTATTTCGACAATTACTTGTCATCATCAGAAGTAGAATTATAATGTAATCACTTCTGATGATGACAAGTAAATGTCGAAATACGTATTAAGTGCTAATTTTTAATTAATAAAACCTTTGAAACAAATATAATTTGTATATTTAA
This sequence comes from Euborellia annulipes, assembly GCA_023213315.1. Classification (NCBI taxonomy): domain Eukaryota; kingdom Metazoa; phylum Arthropoda; class Insecta; order Dermaptera; family Anisolabididae; genus Euborellia; species Euborellia annulipes. The sequence continues at coordinate 18,330 of JAKCPI010022866.1, forward strand.
TTTTAGCTTTTTAATTGCCCTTTTGTTTTTTAATAAATTCCGAAATGTTTTTATATACCATTTAATTAATTAATTCAATAGGAGTTAACAAAAGAGTAAAATTTTACATTCTCATTTGTTAACGTACAGGATTAATATAAATTTTAAATTTTTGATGCATTTGTTTATATTAGATAGATTCTTTGACTGCAATTATCTATCTGAAGGAATGCTAATTCAAAAATTGTAAAAAATTTTTATTTAAAAATTGGAAATTAAAAAATGTTATTAAAGAAAAATATGCATGAAACTTTTAAAGAAGATCAAAAGAACTAGTAAAAAAATCATGCAGTATTTAGTAAATAAGCCATATAAAAATAATAAATAGGAAATTTTAACTATTTTTCTGGTTTAATATAAATTGTTGATTGTATAAATAAATTTAGCATAGCTAGGGAAGAAGGTTGCAATTAAGATTTCCTATTTTGTCTAAAGCCAGAAAAGGATAAGTCTTAAACCTTACCAATGTAACTGAGAAGGACAGGAAGAAAGATGAGGCCATGTGCAGCTCCGATCAGGACGATTCCAAGGTACATTCTGAAGTAGAAAACTTGGAATATTTTCGATCTGGCGAAAGCAAGCACAATGATCCCTCCAAATTTTGTTAATGTTATTCCGGAAAATATCTTAAAAAAAAAATAAAAATAAAAAAACATTAAAAATCATCAAATTTCATTTTTTAAAGATATATGAAAAGTAAAAATGGTTTAAATCAAACACTACACCCTGGTATATTCAACCCCCGAAACATTTATATTTTGATACCTTGGCAACCATTTCTCATATCTTTCCTATGAAGTACAAGAATAAAGTGTGCTTCAAACAGTTTTGAGGGCAAAATGAGAATATACATTTTAAGGAGCATCTAAAAATTAGTTGATTTATGAATTTTTATCAAAATCATTAGAGCGAATTTTGAGAAAATCGAAAAAAACTGAAAAAGTACTTTAGTAAAATACTAGTACTTTTTTAGGCTTTCACAGTTGTTATCATTAGTAAAAGAATTAGATTTTCGGTTTAACTGTGGTTTATTTGTAAAAATTACAACGTTTCGGCCACTCATTCTGTGGCCTCCTTCAGGTACAATTCAGCTTACATCTGTGACAATCTCAATTGAACTGGTTGAGAAAACAAGATGGCTGCCGCTTCTCGAGATGGCGTGCAGGTCGAGAAGCGGCAGCCATCTTGTTTTCTCAACCAGTTCAATTGAGATTGTCACAGATGTAAGCTGAATTGTACCTGAAGGAGGCCACAGAATGAGTGGCCGAAACGTTGTAATTTTTACAAATAAACCACAGTTAAACCGAAAATCTAATTCTTTTACTAACTAGTACTTTTTGGCTGATTTTGTTCAAAAGCTTCGTGATACGTTCCAGGGGGGTTCCTAACTTAAATATAAAATTTCAACCATCTAGCTGATTTCGTTCTTGAGATATTTTGTTCGCAAGCAGACACACAGACCATTTTTTGGACTCAGGAAATCTTAAAACATGTATTTCCATCAAAATCTCGACATCGAATTTTTGACATGAATCCAATATTTCCTCTCTATTAAGAGAAAGTAAAAATGATTAATTGCTTACCGAACTTCCCATTTTGGTTAAAGATTCTCTTGCTCTATCGACTCGTGAGCCTTCTAAAGAATTGGAAAATGTATGTACAAGATGACTGCAAAATTCGACTGATATACCGACAGCCTGAAATTTATAATGAAATATTACAAAAAAAAAATATAAATAAATAAAATAATAAAGAATTCTTACCATTACTAAATTGACTAAAGAAACGGCATTCAGTGAGATATTGAACCAATACATAGAACCACCCAAATTTACTAGGATCATCGTTATTGTAATAACAACGACGATAGAGGAATACAAATCCAAGCCCATTGTTATGAACGTCACTACGAATATAGCTGCTAGAGAAACGCCTATACTAAATAAGGTATCTGGCCACATGGTTAGATATTGTTCATAGAAAACGTAAAATATGCTGAAAAGAAAAATTATAATATAATTAAATGAATTATACACGGTATATAGACTATGTTAGAAGACTGCAAAGTACCTATATGGAAATACTTCAATTTTACTATTTATTTTACGATCATTTAATTTATTATTTATTGTATCAGTTATATTGGCTGAGATCGCTCGGGCGGACTTTAGAGCTTCATAATAATCAGATGATTTTTTCAGTATTGTATGATATGTCATAAAATAATTCGCTCCCACTTTGGCCATATTGTTGTTTACTTTGTAATTAACTCCCTAAAAAAAGTTAAATTAATGATAATAAATTATTTTAAAATATTTTTATTAAATTCTTTAAAGAATGTTCAACTTACTTGACCGTAAGCCGCGTGTCCGCCTTTGACGCAAGAGTCAGTGGGATTATCTTGTAGAAAATACGGAATATATTTACGGAATTCAGATTTAGTTGGTCGATTCATTTTCTTATCCAAGGCAATATTACAAGATTTACACGAGAATTCTAAAATAGAATAAAATATTAATTAAGATTTAATAATTATATTGAAGCGGGGGAAGAGAAGGACGCTGAACATACAGTAGTATTAAATAGCGTTTGTCGGTTTTCAAAAACCGGTTAAAAAAAAAAAAAAAATTATTTAATCGGAAAACGGGCTCTTTTGCTAAATTGTATAGATCCGCCACTGTATATCAGAGTTCGGGTTATTTGACTTAGCCCTTAGTGCTGGCGCTAGATAGTTCTTGCCCCTTCACAACGCAACTTGACTGTTGGTTTTTTATCGACTTTTAGTTTAGATCTTGCGATTTTGTCGCTTGAGACGGGATGTGAACCCCTGATCTCTAGTGCAAGAGGCAAGATCTTTGGGCTACAATCAAAAAACTAGTTAACTGTGATATACAGTGGCGGATCTAAGAAATTTAAAATAAAATTAATTTTTAAAGACTTGAATGTTTGAAACATTTTTTAATCCCGTGCCGTTTCGAGTAGGATGATTCGTTTATTCAAAGTTTAATTAATTTTTTGAAAAAAATTAAAAATTTCCAATTGTATTTTTTATTCTTTTTTTCCACTTAATTCATCATTTTTTCTTTAAATTAAAGTAAGTGTATTGTTTTGAGATGTTTGTAATAATAATACTAATAATAAAGAATAATTTATAATTTAAAAAAATACAAAATATAAATAAATATTTATAAAATTCTAATTTTAACCAAAATTTCTTGAGTAGTTTTAAGAATGAGACGTTGACTCATGTTGGAGATAAGTTAATATGTTTGCCTTTAAGATTTTGAAAGAGGTTGGTTGGGTGGCGTAGTGTTTGTTTGTTTGTTAAATGTCAAAGGCGCCGCGGAGACACCCAACTTGGGGAGCTTCCAAGTGAACACAAACACACAAACGACCTCTTCCTAGATCTCAGAGGCAAATCAAAATCTCTAAAAACTTACTTTCATGTGGACAGAACGAATGATTTCCAGGGAAATATTTACAGCAGGTTGAACCTTGTGTCCAGTCGAAATAATCATCGATCCAAGATTGTGGCGGACGTCCGATATATGTCCTAGAAAATATATTGTATATAAATAATGTATATTAAGCTTCCTATACATATCAATTTTATCAGTGATTAATTATTTAATAAAGAGATAATGTTCTCAACATGGTGAGGATTGGCTGGCTATAAGGATAGATGAAAATAATTTTGTGATATCGGCACACAAGTAAACTAAGGATTAATACCTTTACTGCTCTGAAGAGAACAAATAGTTCTCAGGGCCATCAATAAATTGTATTCTATTCTATTCTATATCCCTATAAGGCCTAGTTGCTGCTTTGACCCCTTTTACCTTACAAATTCAAACAATTTTTTTTTTTTAATATAATCTCCGTGACGTTTTCTTACGACCGCCTAAAATGCTAAATCAGTTCTCTCCACATTCAAGTTTGCCTCGATGATTATGGTTCGTTGACTTGTTGGGCAGTTGAAAAAGAAGAGATGGAGAAATCACCTGACGATCTCTAATCATTTTATGCATTTTATGCGAGCTATTTTACTATTTGAGTTCAAGATTGTGTTTGGGAGTGGAACTTGCTAGGTCTATTGTTTTAGAGATTACTTTAACGAATACTTTTAAGTGAAGTGCGTATTTAAATACTAACTATCATGTACAATGTGAAAAAACATAACTTGAAAGCTTTAACTCAATATTTAAATAAATTCTGTTCTATATATATATATTACTTACAATTTTGATTGTTTGGATGCTATATAAACTTGAGTCACTAATGAATCGCTATCACAATATTGACCACCGCAGAGCCAATTTTGGGTATTTACATCTGAATAATCCAGGCCATTTTTAATAACAAAGTACACGGGCGGTCCAATGGATAAATAGTCTTTTAATTTCTGTAAAAGATTAAAAAAATAATATTAAGTTATATATTAATTAGTGACTAATTTTTATAAATAAAAATAGGTACCTGGAAATATTTAAATACAAATGAATCGTCAGGCATTGAAAGTTCTTGATCGAGGCCAATTTCTATTTTAGGAATAACTGAAATATTCAAACAAAGGAAGCCAAAAAATATTATTACTACTGCTATTCGAACATTTTTAAGCATTAAGAATGGAGTATAAAAATTTTCAAAGATATAATATAAAAGTCCTTCAGAATTGGTTGTTTCTGCTTTTGCTCCAGTAATGAAACAACAAATATCCATTCGATTGGCCTGAAAAAAAGTGAAATTAGAATATAATTTTAGGAATATATAAATTAATGACATTATTTTATAATTAATTCAATTTAATGGATATTTAGGGTCTAAACGTGCCAAATAGTTCAGCACTCTTGCAAAAGATGGCAGGCTAGTCTAACAGTCGGTATTATCAGATCCCCTATTAGCCCATATCTGGCCTATATTTATATATTTTTATGCTTTTATAAATGATACATTATATATAATAACATTTACAAAGTATTCATTGCTAAAAGATCAATGAAAATCAACCAAATGCATAGATTATTAGCTACTATTCTGACATCTCTTGGCAAATTTTCGTGATAGGTGTTTTTTTTTGCTTATTTTTTAAGACACATAACGCCATCTTATCGGCAAAGACATGCGTAACACCTTCACTACTACTCCCCCTTAACTGAAGTGATTTCGCGCACAGAAAAAAAAAACAATTATCTCTAGATATAGCGAGAGAACAATTGGTTAGGTCTTAAGTTGATTTATTTTCTATTTCTAACTTGGTCAATATATTATTTTAGATATTTAAGTAATCTAGCAATTCTCACTCTAGTCCTATGGTGGAAATCCCAATTTAAACTTAAGAATTATTGTAATTCTAGTAGGAAGCCTTAAAACAGATAACAAATAAAAAAGAAAACTCACTTCTTGACGTTTTGTATCAAGATACAATAAGCTGACAAAGCAAGATATTTGTAAGAGGAAATCAATGAGAAGCGCCATCCCAGCGTAGAGTGCAAATGCTCTTACAGCTGGCATGTCGGAGAGAGAACCTGAAAATTAAAACCAAAATTTTATAAATATCACATGAAAAATGTAAAAAAATATTTTTATTTTCATAAGAAAAATAAAGAAAACATTCAGTATTTTTTTACCTAAGAAAAAGCAACAGGATTCTGATAAACTAGTCAGTAATATTGACGGACCAACATGACTTAGGATTCTTCCAATATGCTCTTCTGGTGTTTCATTTTGTTTAATTGGCTCTCTTTGATATGTTTGTACCAAGATGAAAATGTTGTCAACACCAACAGCAAGAACTAAAAACGGTATCACCTGAAAGAGAATTTAACCACATATGAGTAGGATCGATTTTTTTTTTTTTAATAGTGAATTTGAAAAAGAAAATACCTCAATGATGATGAGAGTTGCAGGCACTCCGATGTAACCAAATAAGCCAACAGAACAGCCAACTGAAGCAAGCACTATAATCACTCCTCCCAAGCCAAGAGTGATTTTACTATCGATCTAAAAATAATCAATGATTATAATAAATTTGAAGATAATTTTATATAAAAATATATCTTAGAGTAGTATTTAAAATTAATTGAAATTAAGAAAGATGAATAGCTAGATATATTAAAATATGAATAAATACAAACTGAATATATTATCAAACTGGTTGCAGAATGGGAAAGCCAGAACACAAATAAATGTATGCATTGTTTAATGTGGCCGACAAGTTACGTCATCTATCAAAAGATGGTTCCATAGGTAAAAAACCTTTTTTTTTTGTGTCAAGATATATTTAGTTTCCCAGAGCACCTTAGGGAGCGTACAAGTATTATGTAACGCAATTTTTGACCCCCCTCCACCCCATGTAACGCGTCATAACATTTTTCTGACCCCCTCCCCCCTAGACGTTACGTAACGCCCAAGTGGCCATTTTTATCTAAAAGTCACAATCATGTTGCGCAAAGTACCGGAAAGTCGCTAAAATACCAGTTACGTAACGCGTTGTTCAACCCCCCCCTACCCCCTTGTAACGCATGGTAACGTTTTACGAGACCCCCTCCCCACAAATTGCGTTACGTAATACTTGTACGCTCCCTTAGTTAACTTGACCACTTGCATTTCATACATGATCGCAATACTTTCTCTCTATATAAACTGTATAAACATAATGTATATAGGTAAGAGAAAGTAAAAATATCGTTTAATAATTGAATAGTTAATTTCTTCCTTCCCTCCTCCCACCTTTCCTGCCTACTTGATCATCTAGACTTCTTGAACATTTTGAAATCGCGGCCTCCTTGGAACTCAGTCAATATCTCCCAAATTTTTTTTTTTTTTTTTATTCAGATTGGTTAAAAAACTATTTATAATTTTGAATTTCGTATATGCATACACTTACTAGTCAATAGTCTATGTTATAAGCAGTTGCAAATATATTTTCATTTCAATATATTATCGAAATTTTATAATTATAATCCAACTATTCAAACTTATTTAACACTAATAATTTATTTGCTAAATTTGGGATTCTTCGCGGCCCCCCTGTGGGTAATCCATGGCCCCCTAGGGTGCCGCGGCCCACTACATCAAGAAGCACTGATCTAGACGATTGATCGGCAACCCACAGTTTTCTAAGTTACTCATTTGAAAATCTCAAAAATACCATCAATTTTGCTCCATCAGCTCTAGTTTTAGAGATATAGAGAAAATTAAAAGTTGAAATATATAAAAGAAATGAGATACCTACAAAATATTTTTTTTAAAAGGAAATTTTATTTAATATTTACCAATAATCTATAGAAGGAGCGAATTTGTCCTAATGCAATTGCAATATATGCAAACATAATCAAGTAACTGACAATGATGGTAGTCACATCGGATTGTGATTCCCTTTCTAATTCATCTTGAATAGATCGCTCAGAGGTGAATGCAACATCCATAAATTCAGGGCATTGATGAGCCGTCCAGTTTTTCATAAAACTGATAAATCTATTATAAAAAGAAAATTAATTAATAAAGTGAGAAGTTTTTAGAATTTAAAAATCGATGATAATTTATAAAATAAGTTAGCTTTAAATTTTAAAATAATAAATTATAAGATTTAAAAAAATTCTTTGGAAGCGCAAGATTGTCAAAGAGTGAAGTGAGATTAAATTAAATTTTGTATTAGAAAAATTTAAGGTTGATCCTATTATATATAAAATGATTTTTCAAATTTAACTGAGTAAAGGTTTAATTTTTTTGCTTTATTAATATTTTTTTAAAAAAATTTTCCCCTTTACCGGTTTATTTCTTATATGTACATATATATATAAACATAAATAACTATTACCTCTTTTCCCACTGTAAAGCAGGTTTAATTTTAGCTTTGTCATTATAATTATTGACAAGAAATGTTAAAATAACAGCAGTTGCTTTTTCATAAGACGGCCTTCCTTCTAGAGTTTGATCTTTTTCTAGAAAACCTCCAAACGCAATCGCTGGGTCTACTGGGCCTTTGTAAGGTGCCAAACAGTCAGGGTTATAAAAATTCCTTAAAAAAAAAAAATATATATATAAATCAAGAACGAAATAATAATGATAAAAAATATTTTTTTTAAATTACAGTGAGCATTTCTTTATGTGATCCAAATAATTGACTTCATTTCCTAAGGGATCCTCGCTGGAGCTATTAAAGTTCTCCATATCATTTTGGAAATATCCCCAGACACTTTGAACGACGCATTGAGATGTTGTGACAGGTCCAGTGAATGGAGAGGTCAAAGGAGCAAAGCAGATGTCTTTCAAAGAATTGCCTTCATCCTCTCCAAGCTAACAAGTCATAGTAAATAAATGAAATTATTTTAGTTTCATAATAATAATAATAATATAATTCATTATTATGGGAGTTTTTAATTATAGACCACATTTTGTATTAATTATTTATTAAAAATATAAATATTGTGCAACGTTTCGACTGCTTATTCGGCAGTCGTTTTCAAGTACTGTATATTTGCTTCAGTTCAAGTGAACTAACTGAACTAGTTCACTTGAGTCGGAGCAAGTGTAGTAAGTTTTCAAGTACTGTACAGTTGCTTCAATTTAAGTGAACTAACTGAACTAGTTCACTTAAGTCGGAGCAAGTGTACAGTACTTGAAAACGACTGCAGAATAAGCAGTCGAAACGTTGCACAATATTTATATTTTTAATAAATAATTAATACAAAATGTGGTCTATAATTATCCCATAATAATAATACAAACTGCAAAAGCTTTAATAAATACCGTTTCAATTTGTTCTTGTAGATCTAAAAGAGCGGTTAAGAAATCTCTATGGAAAACAGGCCCAAACTCAAGAGGTCCATTGGAGGTATTATGATGAATCTGGAATATTAATGAATTATAAGAAAATATATAATAATAATGCTTTAAAGATATAAATACATATACAGTATAACGATCTAATTAATTTCTAGTTTATGAAATTTAACTAAAACTCTTTCAAATTTCTAAAATTATGATAAATTCTTAAAATTAAAGTAATAAAATCATGTTACTGTATCGAGTCCGACGGCGCTGATGATGATTTGTTCAGTGCGATAAAATGGTTCAAAATGGTTATCAAAATACTCTTTTTCAACTCGGGAACGACTATGCGGAGATGCCCAGAGTTCTACTGGATTAGTGGTTACTATTAAAAATTTTATACCAATATTGAATGTAATTATAAAACACAATCCAATAAAGAGTACAAGCCAAGGGCGGGAAGCGCAGACTAAAAAAAAAAAAGAAAAATTAGAATAGAAAAATATATGTGAATTTAAAATTATACTTACCAACGCCCCACCAGTAAAAGAAATCTTCCATTTTTTTATTTAATTTTGCACCAAGATTATCTAAACAAGAAGTATTGGAATCAATCCTTCGACTCAAACCGATTCCTGAAATATCATCTACACCTAAAATAAGAGAAACAAAAACAAGATCAAAAATCATTTCTATAAATAAAAATTAATTAGAATAAAATCTGAGCGTTTTTAAGTTAGAATAAAGCATTTAAATATGATAAATTATAAAATAAATTTTAAACATCACAGGGCAAAAATATGAACAACAATGTAAAAAATTATAAAGATAGAAAAAAAGTACTGTAGTATCAGTCAGTAGTTCTGGGCAAAAGTTAATTATCACTCATCTAAGTTAATGTTTAAAAATTTATCATTCTAGGCTTGCAAACTATAAAAACAAAATTCTACTCATTATCATTCTAGGATTAGTTATTTAAACTATATCAGCGATTTTCAAACTTTTTCGGTCATGAAACTGTCGACGTTTCGCGAAGCCGTTTTGCATTTTTTATTGTTCAATGTCCAAGATAAAAACATGTTTCATGATTTCTTTGCATAACATGTTTGAATTGAAAAGAAATAACAAATTTTTAATCTGAGCAGATAGTATGCATATAATTGTCAATTTTGCCATCATTCGCAAAGTTTGACTGAAAGAATCGGAGAAAGCATCGGCAATGTTCATTGGACCCTCAAAGGATTGCCTCTCATCTCCAGAACTGCCTTATCATAAAATTTTTTCTAAGTTTCTGATGGCGTTGCTGGCGCAAAGTAAAAACCACGTTCACAAAATCGCACAATTTTATACAGACAGATGCAAAAATTTCAAGATCTAATATTCTTTTAGTTTTATATTTCCTCTTAATAGCATTAAGTTGTTATGTTATATGCTTGGGGGTTTAAAATAAAAGAAATAATAAAAAAAAAAATTAACAATGTAAATTAAATTGTATGCTGGGTATGTGAGATTGGAGTCGGGAGGAATAAAACCAGCGTTGTCGAACACCTTTACACTTTTATTCTAAGCAGACGTTTCGGTAACCATAACAGCATCTTCAGGCAACCGTTATGGTTACCGAAACGTCTGCTTAGAATAAAAGTGTAAAGGTGTTCGACAACGCTGGTTTTATTCCTCCCGACTCCAAAATTAACATTGGTTTTATTTATAAAGGGGGTTCGCTTCGCATTTACGCTGGAAGAATTTTTACATAAGTTACAAAAATAATATTAATTACACTTAGAATTGATTTAATTTAAATCAACTAGAAATTTTCTTTTTGAATCTAGAGTTTACAAAAAATGTGATGGATTCTTATGATTATCCAGTGCTCTGGACCCGATCAGAACCACGCCTCTGTTCCAGGGATGAGAGAATTCCAGCGGTTCCCCGATGACACACACACCCGTCAAGCCATAAAATGAGAGGGTTGAGAATGTCAGAAATGTTCGTTAAATAATGACTGGGAAAGTTAGAAATGTCCAGCATAAGAATGACCCGGTAATAATGAATCTCTTGATAATAATGAATCCCCTGTCCTTTTAAAAATTTGTTTAATAGGACAAGGACAAAGGACTAAGGCCCTTAGGATTTGATTTTCTTGCTCTGGATACTTCCTCTATTTACATTCACTTTTCTTCCTGTTTTGCTGACGAGTGTGTTTTACGTTGTGCTGTTTATTATGATTTTCCCTTTCCTGGGGTTTGGCTTGCAAGCGCGTGATTCTGACCTTGCATCTTTACTACCCTTTGGGGTGGGGGGTGACACATACATTCAATTCTCACTGCAAAGTACCACACATATTTTATATACTTTAGATTAATTTTTTCAACATTTATTTCTAGAAAAAAAATGAAGGTGGATACGATATTTTAATAATAAACACAGAATGGTAAATAAGAACCTTAATGAACATGCAAACCCAAAACAAAGCGTTAAAAATGACAAGCATATATAATATATCCATGCAGGTGGAAAAGTACTAAATAAAGAGTGAGAGACAGAGAGTGAGGAAAGGCCAAGTGATCAAAATAAAAGGGGAAAAGGAGCTGAGATTTTTTTTATTAGTAAAATTCACGTACTGGATCGTTTGGATTGTAAAGGACTTTCTTCTTCATCAGCTCCGAGCGCTATTCTCGAGTGGTTTGTACCTGCCAAACGACGACCGACAGCTAGACTTACTTCATCGGCTTCTCTTTGCCGAATTATTGAAGCTGCAAGAGAAATCTCATTGAAAATAAACCACTAACAAAAAAAAATAACGAACTCAAAAATTTTGTAAATGCAAATATTAAAAAAAAAAAAAACAGTCGTATTTTTTTATCATGCATAAATTTAATTTTTTAAATTCCTAATTAAGGGAATTAATCAGTTTGTCAAAATAAAGACGATGAAAGGCCAAGAACCCCTAAACTCAATTCTAAAAGTTTCACTCGAACGAATAAGAGTTAATAAATAAATAAATATCTCTTTATTGTTGTCACCAATTTAAATTTAAGTCAACAATTTTTTTAGTCAATGCATTCAGTGAATTCTAGTATATATATATGGTATATTAAGTATATATTTCAGATCTCGTAGTAACAGATAGAATTAAAGATCTGAAGATGATCCAATAAAAAGAAAAACTTAAGATAATATAAATGGAAAAAATAGTAAATGAACTTATAAAAAATAAATACATATATATATTAATCTTAGTTATATAGTCAAAGAACACAGAAAGATTGTCTATTTATTTATTTATTTGTTCTAATGAAAATTAAGATCGCGTGAAATTTGTTTGTTTAATAAATACTATTTTTTTTTTTTGTATACAGAGAAAACTAATAAACAAAAAATTTATCAATCTCCCAATAATAAATTATTTTATTCAAGGAAAAAAGGAAGTTTGAGTTTGAAATTAAATTAACTATTAGCCAGAATTGGTAAAAATTTAAATTAGAGAATGAATAAATGTGCTTCTGAAGAGTAAGGAGTGATACAAGAGTTTTTGAAAAGCAATTCAGGCAAATTGGGATTCATTTAATTTATTTTAGTTAAATTTGCATTGTAAAAAGAATATCTATAAGAAGATAGAGAGCTAGCAAGACAAAATATATCTTTGTTTGGAATGTGAGATTTTAGAAAATCAATAGAATGTGTTTATTAAAGCTTTTGTGGTTCGTATTATTATGGGAATTTTTAATTGTACAACACATTTTGTATTAATTATTTATTAAAAATATAAATAAACTGAATCTATAGACTAAATCTAATGTACAACGTTTCGAATACTTATTCTGCAGTCGTTTTCAAGTAGGCTACTGTACACTTGCTCCAACTCAAGCGAACTAACATTTAAGGGGCTGTTAGTGCATTATATATATATATATATATATATAAAATTATAGGTATATACGTAACGGTCTCTTAAAGCTTAGTTCATTTTGAGTCGGAGAAAGTATACAGAACTTGAAAACGACTGCAGAATAAGCAGTCGAAACGTTGTACAGTAATTATATTTTTAATATATAATTAATACAAAATGTGGTTTATAATTCCCATAATAATAACAATAAATAAGATTTTGCAACCAATCAAAAAGATTTGATCTAAAAGACAAGTCTATCAGAAAAAGTATATATTAAAATGAGATATCACCTCTTGTGCTAGGGGTCAGGGTTTCGCTTCCCGTCTCAAGCGACAAAAATTTATTTCGATAATAAGGTGCCTTGTTGCTAATTATAGGTGAAATTTATTTCAATTGATTTGAGTTAATTTCATTGGAGAAGGGTGTGTAAATTAATTGTAATGTAATAATATAATTATTGGCTCTATTTTTAATTTTGGATAGAACTTTTTTATATTTTATCTTAACTTTGAATTATCTTCAGCTATATTAAAAATAAGGGAATTATATTTTTTTGGAAAATGGAAAGGAATTAAATGATTGAAATAATTTTCTGTAAAAAAAGAGGCAAGTTAATTCAAAATATTGGGAGTTAGAAAAAAAAATAAAACAAATATTCAAAAACCAGAAATAATATCTTCATGTCAAATGGAATATTTTTCCAATATAAAATTTTGTATTCAAATATAAATATTATAAAATGAAATTTATATCACTCTCTCAGTATTTATGTGTATATTTTAAAGAGAGAAATATTCCAAATGACATTCCCATTCTCATTTGAGTTAATACATTTTAATGAAAGCCTTGATGGTTCCAGAAAGACTGTTGTGCCAAAACCGCAACCCCCAAATGCTTCAAAAAATTAAGGCTCACACCATTAGAAATAAAAAACTCTAGTCCCTTATTTTTATTTAATAGCCACTTGCATAAAGAGAAAATTTTTTATTAAAATATATCTAAATCACTTTGAATAAATATTTTATATTATTATCTATCAGACCTTTATCAAGCTTAAGATATAAACAAATCAGCATAATGACGAAGTAAGAAAATTAGATAAAATTAATAAATATTTTCTACCTTTTAGAGAACAAAACTATTTTAATAATAAAATAAATGTTTGTTTCATTTTATTATATTATATTTTCTTATAATTTAAATATCTATTAAATATTTTAGCCTTCAATATTCATACAATTAGAGCCGGAACTAGGAAATTTGTTAGAAGGGGCAAAGGTTAATTTGCCCCCCCCCCCCTCTTTTCCAATATTTAGAAATCCCTTAGAACGTTCGCCCCCTTCCCCACCCCCTCCACTGTAACTAAGCAAAATTGATTTTGAAAGTTTAATCGATCTTTAAATTTAAGCCTGTAAAATTTTGCCCCCCTAGCCCCGGGCCTAACCATAAATCCACCACTGCCACGAATTATGGTAACGTAATTCTAGTTTCTTAAAGAGGGTGGGAATTTGAAATATTAATATATTTATTAAAGCTTTTGTGGTTTGAATCATTATTATTATGGGGATTTTTAATTCTATACCTCATTTTGTATTAATTATTTATTAAAAACTAAATACAACAGTTATCTTGAGTCGGAGCAAGTGCACAGTACTTGAAAAAGACTGCAGTATTTATTTTTTAATAAATAACTAATAACAAAAACAAAATGTGATCTATAATTAGAAATCCCATAATAATAATACGAATATATTTATAAATTATGCATAATAAAGTTAAATATTAAATCGTTGATTGCGATATGTTCACTTTTCAAACGATTTTTTAATTACTAATTTCATTTTGATTTTGTGAACCAGTGTTCGTATTTTGTCGCCCCCTGATATCTGCCGTCCGGGGTACATGTCCCCCCCCCCTCCACCTAGTTAAGGCTCTGATTGCAGTTAATGAACGAAAATTATCTCATTGAGAATTATTTTATTTTATGACTATTCAAAACAAAACTTTTGATCTAACTTAAAAATCACTTGAAAAGTGGATAAAAAAAAAAAATCTTTGTTAAATAATGTTGCAATTTAAAATGTAAATTTATTTTTATGTATTTAGCATTTATCATTAATAATTTATTTTCCGAAGATGATCTACTCATTAAGATATCCCGGAACAGACACTTTTGCGCACCCACAATTCGTAATATTATTTTCTAAGTAATTGTTAAAAAGAATGTGTCAATAAATCAAATAAAAAATTTACAACTTGATAAAGGATTGATAAAACGATAGATAATTTTTTATAAATAAAAAGTTTTTTTAACTAAACATTCTATCAAATAAAAACTTTTTTAAATTACATAATTTTAATTAATAATGCAAAAATTTCATTTGGTCGAAAACAATTAGAGAAAAGTTTTTATTTATTGATATAACCATTCTTTAATTCCCGACATGCAACCAAACAACCATTAATGTTAGCTATATATAAATATGTGAAGATAAATTTTCTCATGGCTTTAGGCCGAAAGCTAAATAAATAAATAAATAAATAAATTTTCTTTGAAACGCGTTGGTTAAGACTCACCCGAGAAAATTCATCTACACATGCACTCAGTCGTGGAAGCCTTCCAGGACATATGTATGAGATCTTTTAATATATTTGATGAAAATTTACCAATTATCTGATTTCCTTGGCTATTGCGGAAAAACTCCAGGATCAATATTATAATCGTCCCACAGAGGAAAATGACTAGCATTATCAATTCGTACATGTCCAGACCGATGAATGAAAAGGGTTCAGGCGGTGGTGGTGTCGGTGGCGGTGCTGGACAACTTTTCTCACAATCGACACAACTGCAAGCCGGAGTTTGAGGCTGTACAGAAATAAAAATATTATAAATTATTACTGAAAGACAATGTACTAAAAATTATACTAGATATAAATAAGAAAAATTGGGTAGTAGGTTAATTCTTGTATTTTGAAAAATTCATTTCAAAATCAACACTTTTAATTATTTAATATTCATTAAATAGATTTAACAACTTTAGCTACTCTTTGAATGCCATCACATCATGTAGTGTGGATAAGTGATAAGATCAAAATTAAATATTTTTATTATTATGGTAGTTTTTAATTATAGACCACATTTTGTATTAATTTTTTATTAAAAATATAAATAAAATATTGTAACATCATACTAAATGAGATACTAATTAGATATTAAGGTTTGATTATTGATTTAATAAACTTATTGTAATTGTAACATCATGCTTTTAATGTAAACACTTGCTTTGATGATTGTGTCTAACTTCATAGAAATGAGTATAGATGGCGCTAACGTCGTTGTATATAAAATGCACGTAACGGTCCTTTAGAGGTTAGTTCACTTGAGTTGGAGCAAGTGTACAGTACTTGAAAACGACTGCAGAATAAGCAGCCGAAATGTTGTATTTTTAATAAGTAATTAATACAAAATGTGGTCTATAATCAAAAACTCCGATAATTATAATAATACAAACTACAAACAGAAAAGCTTTAATAAACACATTTTATAAATTTTATTAATTAGGAAGAGCTTTGTTTGACAAAAGATGATATTTTTTCAATCAACGCTCAAAAATACTGTTCGTTAACCAGCCAATATATCGTTTTAGATGGCAAATTTGCGATATGAGTTTGTGTTTTTGATTGGGCAAAATTGAGTGCTCCGGACTCGAGCCATTAATAACATTTTTTAATAAGAGATGAATTTAAAATTAAATGTATTATAAATAATATATTAGTAATGTTAATTTGTGTTATATTCCATTTAAATTATTTATATACTTCATCAATTTTAAGATTTTTTTATAGATTATCCATACATCATAGAGAGGCTTAAAAATATTAATCAATGATACTTACATTGATACTTTTATAACACGGTATAATTTCTGGGTTTAAAGGCGTAAAATTTCCAACTGGCTCTTCACTATGAATGTAGTCTATGAGAAATGGGGCATATGGATTTATTGAAATATCACCCATGAAGTGAAACCAACTGAAAATAAAAAAAAAGATTATAAAAAGTTAAAATAGACCTTTTAGGTATTAATATATTCAATATATGCTTCAAGATGTAAATCTTATACACGATTTTATATTATAGAAGAATTATTTCTTTAAAATTAAATTATTTAATGAACATAAGCGCTGTTTCGATAACATGTTGGAATCATCTTAGGGCTTGTTGTACGAACACCATAGATTGTTACATAATATGAGAAAGAAGTAAAGAGTTTTCCTCCTTTTTTTATTTAAAGGTTACAAAAACGAAAAAAATATGGTTGGAAAAATCAGATTTAAATTTTTAAAAATATTGAGTAAAATAATAAGATTTATATGCCTATAAATAAATTTAATTTAAACTAAATTAGGTTTGTTTCAGACCGAAAGCCCGAGCAGGTACTGGAATCCCATTCTCCACACATGATGTCCATAGCAGGTTGAGATGTTGATGGAACGCTAACTTGTTTGCACGACTCGTATGTGCCATTCATATAGGTGCCTGTTAGGTACAGTTCCAGACTATTGATATATTCAGTACCTGAAAATAAACAAATTTCGATTTAATTTTAACAGATTGCTAAAACTACCTTTTGTTATCATAAGTGACATTATGCGAGGATTCAAATAAGAATATTTGAATAGGAGTTCTTGAGTAATGTTAGTAACATGTTCTTGTAAGTCGGAGATCCTGAGTTCAACCGCAATAAGAATTAAAAAAAATCTCTTTAGCAATTTTCCTATCTCTAAAATCTAAAAAATAACGAATGAAATATTGCTTGTAAAAATTTAAATTGATTCTGAATTTATAATTTCTATGACTAAATTCAAAGTTAATGATGCTAAAAGTCAAAAGAAAGGTTAATTTAAGCTGTTTTTTTAAATGAAAAGTTATTTTGAAATTCTAATACACCGGATGTGTTGAGAAGAGGAGGCGAGATTTTTTTTCTTATTTTAAATGATTTGTTTATTGATCAACTTTCTATTGATATATCATTGGACCTGATAATTTTTATTTGTAAATGAGATGTACATATCTTATTATTTAATCAAGGGAACAATTTGAGTTTGGAGGAGGGAGAAGATTGACTTTACCACCCTTCCCCTCCACTTCCTTGTTTTTGAACAATATTAAGAAAATATGATGAATTGCTTTGAAATCATATTATTTAATAAATGACGAAATTAAATAAAAACATGACCAGAGAGCAGACTCTCTGACGAGTCTTAGCACGCCTGACCGGTAAGAGGTTCACCCAGTCTAAGTGATTACGTGATCCAAATTTGGGGAGCTACTTGAATTAAAAGAAGCAGCTTTCGATTTAAAAAACCAACATGAGGATCATACAAAACCTCAATACCGCCGAAGCGGCGACTGACTTGGTAGGTCTGGTCCTTTTTGTAGAATGATGAGCCAGCTACATAAGAGTAATAATAAAAGTAGAGTAAGAGTGGTTGTAAATTTACCATTTGAATTAGTCTTCACTTCTGTTACGTTCATGAAAGTACTCTGATATGGAGAACAAGTAATTTGGCATATATGCTGGAGAAGATTGTATATACAAGAAGGGCATCTTTTGAGAAATGCACCCACCAATTCAACCTGTTTCTCCATGGTGCGAAGTTGGGGTGCATCGCAACATAATTTTACAGGTTCATCTGAAACAATTAAAAAATCATATGAAAATAGATTAAATTAGAGAAATGTGTAATGCGAACTCTGACACATTTTGCTTAACATAAGGAGGATTTTCCACTTGATTAATTTTCAATTTCTTTTATTATTTTTACGCCTCTATGTTTCTTGAAAGAAGGACCCAAAGGGGTGGAGAGAGGTAGTCATGACTCCCCGACAAGAGACCGCGTGTCCCTTCCTTTTCACCGCACTCTAGATGTGCGTTTTGTTGCATAACAACAGGGGTAAAAAGTAAAAAATGAGAGGAGGGATTTTGTTGAGTTTAACATGCAACGATAATTTACCTAAAAATTATTGATTCGTAAACTTTAATATCATAGATAAATTTTCTAGAATAACAAAAATATACTTTACTAATTAATTATATTATGAATAAATTTATAGGCAATTTACAAAGTAACAAGAAGTAAACTTAATTAATTCAAGTAATGAAATTGTAGTTTGTTTTATGTTTTTAGATTTAAATTTCTTACATTTAAATATTAAATAAAATAGTCACGTTCGGGAATGAATCTATTTTTTTATTAAACATGAATGAACAACAATACTAAATATAAAATTAATTATATAAATTAAAATATTCGAAAAATGCTCTGAGGCGATTTGTGCCTCATATGAGCAGCAACTACAATGATACAGGGAAACAGAATATGTAGCATAAACATAACAATTCACACAACATACGGCACAGGCCCACCCGACAAGACTCTCAGTCTGGGCTGAAAATCCTCAGATTCCCGATAACTGCACCTCTCGAGGGAGGGAATCCCATAGAGTGGAAGCTCTCAAAAAAAAACGATTTGTGGCAAAAAGCTGTTTTTTTTTTTTTAATTAAAATACAAATAATAATCAATAAATGAATCAAATTAGTGTTTTATTTTCCCGGGAGAATTCGGTCATCGCCACAAAATGTAATTAAGGGTAAAAATAAAAAATCCATAGCTTATATTGAAAAAAAAAATCAAATGGTAATTCTTTTTGGATGAATGCTACGAGCTGAATCATATTCACACCTTTGTTAAGAAAATATTTCGGCAAGCATGACGCTTGCTGATAAAATTTTAAAGAGATGCTCACGTCACATCATTTAAACAAAAATAGATGTATGGGAGACCAGCTGATTATTGTTATTTTACAACTATAATAAAGATATTTTTCAGAAAGTACTCTATAAAGTCAAAAGTATAATTCCTTAAATTAAAAAAAAAAAGTATTTTAGAGAATATATAAAAATTCCAATAAAATAATATTTATTTAATTAATTAATGAAAGCCTTAAAGATAAAAACCATTTATCTTATTTTGAAACAATTCTCTTAGGTAATCAGAAAAAACAAACAAAGGATATGACGATATATATACATATATGACTGGCGAATTCAGGTGGGGAGGGGGATTCTCCAAAGCCTCCACAAAAATAAAAAAATAAAATTTTATATAATCCAGTTTGACGAGTTAGAGAAGTCAATTTTAATTTATTATTTTTATTTTTACTAATGGAAAAAAAAATTTTACTACTTAAAATGTTTTGGGGGTAACTCGGTCCCCCGCCTTAACTGTAATTGGAAAACAATTTCCAAGTTAATAAATTCTTATTAGGTCTATTAGGCTCCATTAGATTAAATTAAATCTCAAGTAGAACAAGAGGCCAGATTTCCTATATTTAATTTATTCTCTAATTAGCAGCTATTAAATAAATTTGAGCTTATATTACTAACACACACGAGTGATGCATGCAAGAGTTTTCAAGCTCTTGAGATGGAGTGCAGAGGAAAGGATCAATATTCAACAATTAATTTAATGTTTATTTTATTTATATATTTAGAAAATTCATATTTGCAAAAGCCGGTAATATCTTTACTAAAGGTCAAATTTTTCATTTTAACAACATCTAGTCTATAAATATTCAGTTCGGTAATTGACGTCACAGCAAAGTCATATTAGAAGCCCATCTAAGACCGGAATGTTTCCATTATTTTAGCAAATTGTGTCGATCAATGGCGATGATTCTCGAAAGAATATGTAGGCCTATATTTAAACAAAAGGATCATCTGGTCTATGATTTAATCTTTTAACCGAATTAAGCGATTCGTTCTTATCTTATTTCCTTTAAAAGATTAAAAAAATATGATTTGACGGATTGTAAAAAAATTTCAAAAAGTTATATCATTAAATTCTATTATTATTTTTTTTTTTTGATTTATCCATAATAATAAAATGCACTTTTGCATTTACTTTGACCCTTTTTTTTTGATAATCTTTATTTAGTGAAAATTAAATTTATTAAGGTGCGCGTCTCGGGGTGCTAATTTTGGGAGATTGCGGCCACAATTTTGAAGCTATTGACCTCAAATTTTTTTTAATTAAAGCTATTTAAAATATCTACAACTTATAGAAGGCCTTTTTTTGATTTTCGAAAAAATAAATTTTTTTTTAGATTAATCGGATTAAATAAAAGATATTTTTAAAAAATTCGCTCTATATCTTATAGATAATTAAATTAGTAATCATTGTGTTAAATAATAATTAATTTTTAACCCTTAATTAATTAGCTGGAATCTTTCAAATGAAATGGAATAAATTCCTTGTATCCCTATGGGAAAAACTAACGCCATCTCTTGCCGCCTAGAGTAACTCGGTAGTGAATCGTCTTCTAAAAGCTTTTCGAGAAATATTTATATTTTGTTCAAAATGAATAAAAAGTATGTTGATTAAAATTCACTAAGCAAAATTGATAATATAGTTAATGTTGTTGACCTTCAAATAGGTAGAAGGCTTTGCATAAATCTTTCTGTAGGCCATTCATACAGTATTTTAAACCTTAAATTATATTATAAAATTGGAAGAAAATCATTTTTATGACAATAAAACAGATTTGGAAGGGGTTTAATACACCAGGAAAATTTTCTATTTGGTCTCCCTCTTTTCTCCCTGGAGTAAAATATATAAGAAAGATGTATAATTGAATTTGAAAACCGTTGGATTAATATAACCCTAGGGTTTTAAAGTTGTAATAGAAATAGAAAATCAATTGAAAATTACAAAATCAAAATTCAATTGTACATATTTCTGTCGTTCTGTCATGCTCAAGGTCTTGCTGGCACGACTAAGTCAGCCGAGCTATAAGGAGGCCGAATAAATCATTTGAATTTGATTTAAAAATTTATATTCACTGAAATGAAGATATATATATATTTACAAAGGTAAAAGTCAAAAAATCCCAAAATGAAAATTTGGTTCAATTTTGGTAAAAAGATGATGATAAACGAGTCAAAAAAATAGAGGTTTTTTCAAATAATTCTTTTTTTTTTGTTTATTTCTCAACTAATAAAAAACGGACTATTGTGAATCGAAGTCGGACTCGTTAAATTAATCTCATTTACTCATCACAACCTTTGAGAAAAGTCTGGTCGTTCCTAAATCGAGGCTATCGGGCAGCAAATGACTGACACTTAAACATGCTGATATGCCCTCTTAAAATACGCTAATATGAATAATTGGGAAAATATTATAAAAGTTTTATATATCGAATATGATATGGAAAGCGAAGAAAGTAGATTGCCCCTCTCCTATTTGGAATTTGAACATTGTTCTTTAATTTACGTGGTAAGAATTCGAAGGAATTTTTATGACTCATCAACTTAGTCATTTCTCAACATTTATCTGACGATGATTCGAATGCTGAAAGATCTATGTATGTCGATTTGTTCTTTCTTTTAAATTAAATAAAAAAAAATTTAAATTTATATTTATAAATGGATTTATAAGAATTCTATCAAAAGATTATCGTATCTTATCAAGTAAAGGTTTATGTTTTTTGTTTAAAGAGCGAGCATTTCTTATAATTCTTTTTCTAATTTAGAAAAAAAAAAAAAAACTTATTATACCATTTAGCACAAATTTAATAAGAAGCTCATGAAAGTTCTTAACGCACAGGAGGACAAGGCAACTGAGATGGGCACGTTTTTGCTCTGTCTCTAAGATGGTCAACCCTGATCAAAGGGGAATGGTAAAAATAAATTATTTTTTAATATATAAATCAAATATTCGATTTCAAAAATCTCAATTTATTCTTTAGAAAAAAAAAACAAATTTAATTTAGTTTTAGAATTAATCACCAGAAATATCTTTAAATATACTCTAATAAATAGGGTTCGGATTTTTCCTTTTCCTCGATTGTTATTCCTCTCCTTTTCCGGGCGTTTTAAGGAAAGTTTTGGCGATATCGTTTTTTTTCCAAACCGCTTTTTTTCGGTCATTGCAAGGGTACGTTTCCCTTCTGCCTGCATGCATCGTGAGACAGAGAATTGAGAAGATAAGCTGGGCTGAAAGGAGGTAACATTGCTACGAAAATGAGGAGTAATAAATGCTAGGAAAAATTCGAACTACGAAGAGGGTAAGTGGCTGGCCTAGTTCGAATTATAGAACGTTCTCTCCCCACTCTTGTTACGAAATGGATTTCGAGTTATCGAACGCTTCAGAATAGATAGCATTTTTTCGATTTACCCAAGTTCACAGCTGTAGAGTTCGAATTACCGAAAAATTCAAATTATCAAGAGTCGATTGTATATATATATAATATAATATATATATATATATATATATATTATATATATATATATGGAAGGTTTCCGCGGCCGCGATCCCGAGAAAACTTATCTTCGCATATATATATATATATATATATATATATATATATATAGTTTCTCTTGCCTTGGGAGTAGGCAGGTTCTCCGAGACTCCGAGGCAAACCAAGAGATAACACCCCGACTTGCGGAGTAGGCAAATTGAGGCCGCAAAGTCAACCCAAACCAAACATAAACCCAGCACCTCCTCAGTTCTCAGAGACAAACCAAAACCTCTGAGACATCCACCAAACACACCACTAATACCTCGACTTGGGGAGTAGGCAGATTGAGGCCCCGTAGTCAACCAAAACAGAACACAGACACAATTACACACAACAAACCCTCCTCCAGATCCCCTGAAAATCTCTGCTGGCTCCGGCTCCTAACCTAATTGTTTTTTTTACATTTATAATTTAATATTCGGTATTATTCATCGGGCAAGGGAGGATCTTGGCTTAGCATATCACTGTGGTGAAACTGTATTAGAACTGATGTTTCAAGAGCAAACCAGTGATTTAAAATGGAGCCAGAGCTAGAGGATCAGTTTTGAAATGATGACCCCTGAACTGAAGCCACAGCTTCAATAGACAACTTCCCAATCCTCAATCTAAATTTTGGAAGTGATAATTCTTTTTTTTTTACTTTCTTCAAGGTGCGCGTCTCGAAAAGCCGTTAGGAGACGATTGACTACATAGTTACTGGAGGCGACAAGAGATGGCGTTAGTTTTTCCCATAGGAAAACAAGGGATTTATTCCATTTCATTTGAAAGATTCCAGCTAATTAATTAAGGGTAAAAAATTAATTATTTTTTAACACAATGATTACTAATTTAATTATCTACAACTTATAGAGCTCCTTTTTTTAAAATATCATTTATTTAATGAGATTAATCTAAAAAAAAAATTATTTTTTCGAAAATCAAAAAAAGGGCTTCGATAAGTTGTAGATATTTTAAATAGCTTTAATTTTAAAAAAATTTGAGGTCGATAGCTTCAAAATTGTGGCAGCTGGAATCTCCCAAAATTAGCACCCCGAGACGCGCACCTTAATAGCCATTGAGTGATATAGGAAATTTATTTAAAGCATTATAGAAAACATTTAAGTGCAAAAATGGATTTTTAAATTTTTCGTTCAATTATATATTTCTTTTGATTTTGTTTTTCATTTAATCTCTTTTTCTTTGTGCGGTGATTAGATAATTTTTGCATCTGAGCATTGAAGATATTTTTTTATTAGAAGATAAGCTAGTAAGCATATTTGATTGAGTGAGTGTCGGTGGTCGGAAAAGGAGCGACACGCAACGCAGCCTGACTCACTAACACACACACAGCTCTTAACAATCTTTGAGAGAAATTTATTCACTTATATCAAAATTGAATACAATTAGTTTCTATTAACCCTTTAATAAATACTTTAAGCTTATATTTTATTTCTTCTTTGAATTCTTTAATGAAAATTGAGGACATGGTGGAGAAAAAATAAATTTAGGAGGGATTCTTTTAACAGATTAAAATATTAACGTAAGTTTAAGAAAATTTAAGTAAAAAACCTTATGAGTTGACCAAATCAGTCACAATGTTTAATAAAATATAATATAATCAAATTAAGAATAAAGGATTTGTTTAATAAATATAACACTCCAAATCCGTTGTACACATCGTAATATTAGAAAGTATGACGGAAAACAATAGAAGTCATTTACGTATATAAAATCCTTATTATGGTATTTTGGTTATAGATTCGGCAGATGGAATCAAACAATATTATTGCAATCGTAAAGTTAGAAATCCGGGCCAACCGAGCTGAAGCTCAGCCGTTTTTTTTTTTATTAAATTAGAAAAAAGTAAATCAGTAGTAGAAATTTTATTTCGCCCTCTAAACGAGTGAAGATGGCAAAATAATATTTCGAAGGAACGTCTCAACTGGGAATTGGTGTTTCGTTGGTTTAAACCTCCTAGGGTGCAACTCCAAATTTATCATATCTACAGCCACTAACTCACCCACTAAAATTGAAGAAGAGACTTTTTAATGTGAAAATTTTAAAGACAGTTGGAATAAATTTTACCTTAAACATAGTGTACAGAATTAGAATATGTAATTACAATAAACACTGTAATCTGTGATATATTTATGAATTTCTGCTTATTGCGCGCACGTTCAGTCACGTTCGCGAACAACAATAGGGGATTTCCAGAGAAGTCAAACTTTTGATTTTTTTGACGGGACATTTGAATGTATTTAAACAACTTTTTCTGGTGCGGGATTGTCCCGCGCATTGCGGGACGTCTGGCATCCCTGTGTGTTACAAATATATAAATGTAGAGTGAGGAACAATATTAAGTCCCACCCATGCGATTTCTACTTTTGATTATTTCATTGTTTTTAAAAAAATATTGTATATTTTTAATGGAAACTTTCATAGTACTATAGGGGTTTGACTCTTGTTATTAATCAGGGGCGTGTATAAGGGGGAGGGGGGCAAGGCCCCCCCCTCCCCCCGAAATTTCCCAAACACGTATACATATAGGGATATACAGACATCAGCGCAACAAATTTTTCCGCAGGATGGAAAACTTTGGTTCCGCAAAAAATTTCGTGTGAAAAAAATGTAGTTTTTAAAAAAAAAATTTTCCGCAGAAAAATTTTCGAGTCTAGGCCCCCCCCCCTCCCCCGAAAAAATTTCTATATACGCCCCTGTTATTAATATTTAAGCAAAAATATTTTTTATAGGATCATCTGTCACGACGGTTACCTGGAAATTCCCATGTTTTTTGTGAACAAATAATTTATATTTATATTTTCTATTTTGCTAAAAAAGTTTATGTTCATTTTTCTTGAAGAAAGAATTAAAGTCTATTTTGTAAAACAACTTTTACTTTATTTGAGTCACTACAGTACAAACCTAGAAAATTTCCAATAAAGATTTTCATTTTATTTTATAAAAACAATGAAATAATCACATGTAGAAAACGCATGGGTGGGACTTAACTTTGGCGCTAACCGTACATTGCTCTTTTAATAGTATAAGATTAGATTAATTATTTGTTTAGGTTTCGACATTCACATAGACATACTGGGTACATATTAATGTTTGATAGTATTCAATTTTTCTTTGATAGAAAAACACACAAGGCCTTTAATTGTTGAAGAGCGTTCCAAAAGGAAGAGGTGTAAAAGTAAATAATAATCTCCCAGAAATACGACCCTGTTTGGCAATCGTCTAAAAATGTCTCAATCAGGCGCTTAGAAAAAGGTTAATAAAAGAGTGTAATAATTACCACTAGATGAAAAGAAGTAAGGGCACCATTTTCTTAGGATGGGCTCCTGCTCTGCTGTCATCGGTTTGGGTGGCCCAGTATATGGACAATTTTGGGTTTTCTGTTCATCTTCTTTGTTACATTCCCCATACCAGACACAATGACCTTCTGTGGCCAAGGTAACCTGTAACAAAATTTATATGTGAATTATCAACAATTGAGAGCTAGAAAACTATGTAAAATGCAAGATGTAAAGGTGGAAAAGAGGTGTACAATAAAAGGGTGATTCATGAAAAAAAAAAACAAGACATTCTATTAATATACAGTATCATAGATTTCAAATCAATTATTGTTGATATATACTCAAAACGTAGAGTGGTAATTTAAATTTAAATTCTTAAAGTGAGCTTCTCGTAGGGTCCCGGGTTCGCTTCCCGCCTCAAGCAAGAAAAATTTATTTCATTTGAATTGACTACCAAATAAATAGGGATGGGGTCTAAATGGCCTTAGATGCCGAAATACCTTAAATAAATTTTTTTTAAAAATAAGAAATGAGAGAGTTTTTAATAGTGATATATTTTTTTAACTAAAATTTTTTAAACCCTGAAGCTGATTGAACAATTCTTTTTTTTTAGTTTTTAATTTTGCCATAACATCATGAAAAAAAAAAATTCAGGAAATTGGGAGAGATGAAGGTCATGTTTTTTTTACAAATTTTATACGATTTGCCATGGGATGCCTCATTTATTTAACCTTATAACTCAATTAAAATAATTTATTGAAAATTTTAAAATAAGTATATTTGCACATCTCCTTCGCGCCTGTACTGCAAGGGGTTGAAAAATTCTAAATTTTTGTATCTTAATCTAAAAGTTAAATCAACTTGCTTAATTAAACATTACGAAATTATTAAGAGTCAAGAAATAATATTTTTCTATATATTATATTAACTTTGAACCTTAAAATTAAATACAAATAAACCAAACTAAACAATTATATAGTAATCCTAATATACAGTATAAGTTATATTTCATTTAAGCAGAGAACTCTAAATGAGTTATGTAAATGAAAATAGTCAAATTTTGCTGGTATATACAGTTATTGTATAACAATTTTGTTATATAAGAAATAAATAGTTTATTTGTTTAAATAAGTTGTTTTTAAACACTAATGAAATTTAATTACTATAATATAATGAATATATTTCCTTAGGGCTAAGCGTTTTTGGAAAATTTGACAATTTAAAAAATCACATACAAGGTTATATAAGGTGTTATTGATTTCTTATAATTTTTTCTTGATAATACTAAGTAGACTCTCGAAAGCGTTTCAAAATATGTATTAACTGAAGATTGACAATTTTCTTTCATTTTCCTACATCAACGAAGAAGTACTTTCAAAGACGTTTAAAAAAAGTAAAAGATCCTGAAGATATGCAAATATTAAATTTTCTTTTAGTTGTAATATTGTTTCCTATTCAAAATATATAAAAGATACTCTATGTATATTTTATTTATTTTGATATGTTCAAATGCATTTAGTTTTTATATGTCCAATGTCAAATGTCAAAGTGAATCATAAGTTTCATTAGTATTAATATATCTATCTATTAATATCCCTATCTAATGCCGCCAAGAGAATTCCAGAACTCTCTACTTTATAAATCACCCGGATTCATGGTATTGTCCTGCTTTTTTTTTGGTCTTGATAAAATAATTTTAATCACTGGGCGGTCGGTAAAAAAAAGGTGACTACCCCTACTCTATCAAATGAAAATCCCAATAAAAGAAAACGTTTCGGCTTTAATTAAAGAATGCCAGCCAGCATCAGTTCTTATGAGAATATTCGCAATCTTCCAACAACTCCTAACCATCTATAAACCTCAAATTTGGCCGTGTCTTGAATATGGTTCCCACCTTTGGCGAGGGGCGTCGAAAGGCGCTCCCTCCTGTGCAATTAGACTGATAGGTGATCTACCCTCACCGCATCCCTACAGTCGCTAGATCATAGAAGAAGCGTGTCTGCACTCTCTCTCTTTTACAGGTATTACCATGGTCAATGCTCTGCCGAATTAAAATCAACTATCCCACCCAATGCAACATATACAGGGAACACAAGGGAGGCATCACTATGCTGTTCAGATTACGACTAACAGAACTAGTCAAATTCCATCTTCCTTTGTCCCCATGACCTCCTGCGATTGGAACAAGCTCCCTGTGTCTATCCTCCCCAAAACCTACAATCTTCAGGCTTTCAAGTCTAATCTCAACAGGCATCTTCTCAGATCCCGCAGTTGAGTTCCCCTCTCATGCTTCTCTTTTTGTTTTTATTTTCTTCCTGGCTGCATGTGACCACTGGTCATTATAGGTCATCGGACCTTATGCACCCAGTCAAAAAAAAAAAAAAATCTTACTGAATAAAACATCGAGATGCAGATGGAGTTGTTATATTTATCATATTCAAAATTATACATAAAATATGTATATAAGTTCTTATATGCTCATCAGTCTATATGGCCAGGTCTCAAATGTATGTATTTGAATTGAGAGGAAACTAGAACGTGTATTTCCAATGATATTTCAATAAAAAAAAAATATTTCACTTTTCTGTATGAAATTGCCAGTAAATTTATAGAAAAACGACATGTTTCGTCAGAATTATATCCTGACCACCTGTGAGAGAAGCCTTTTGGCAAGGACATAATGAAGTAGCCTGGTTAATCCCTTCGAAAGGAATGCCGAAGGACAAAGGGAAGGTTAACAATAAATGTGTTGAGAGAATCAAAAGATAAATAAATATAAATGCAATTTGAAAAGTTCGGATTATTTTGTTTGGATGATTTGAAAACTATCCAGAGGTTTTTCAAATTAAAGATATTTGAGGGGAAGGGCAGAGGCAGCTAAAAAGAAATAATTCTGAATGCTAGAACAATTTCCCGGAGACGTTTCGGTGCATTTATTAGTGCTCCATCATCAGTCCTTTAATTGTTTTTTTATGCTCAGAGTTAGACTATTAAAGCTTGGTAGCAGAATAATATCTTTTTGGCTGCCTCTGCCCTTCTTCTCAACGTTATCATCACAGCCATCACTTCTTAATTAAAGATTATTTCTTTAAATAATTTATATGGGTATTTTTGCTTGCTCCCGATATTTATATTTTCGCTCGACAGCAAATTATCTGTGAAATATATATTTTATATGGTAAATTTAAGTTTGATTATTATATTTATAAGACAATTTAGTGGTCTAATATTTTATAACGGCTGGATAAGTCGACACATCAAAACAAATTTATAAAATTATCTTTCTAAAACACATTTAAACCTTAAACCATCACGCGTGAAAATTTGGCACACTCAATTATTTAAAGAATTCTCACTTAAAAGTAAAGAACATTATATATATATATATATGTTCTGGAAGGCTTCTGCGACTGGGTGTAAGCGAAGTATTCAAGCTAATAAGATTAATTTTAAAAAAGAATCTTTTAACTGCAAAAAATTGCCTTAATTTGAAAATGATAAAAATCTTAATAAAACATCACAATAATTGTTTGTATAGTAAATTGTCAATATAAAAAAATTGAAATAAATTAATGACTGGAGACCTTAAGATCTAAATATTTAATAACCAGCCGAAACTCAAATAAAAAGTAAATTTATTGTTATAAGCCTATATTTTACTTTCTATTACCCTATATATGAAATATATAGAGAAAAAGTATTGATATCATGTCAAAAATTCGATGTCGAGATTTTTATGGATATATTTAGTTTTAAGTTTAACGAAATGGAAATATTTAATTTTCACTGAGTACCTCGCATAAATTAAATATTTCCATTTATAAATGTTTCACGTAAAACCTATAACACTTTGCCTTCAAACTATTTAAGTTTTACGATTGAGACATCCAAAATAAAAATATTTATGCTCGAAATGGATCCTTTGAATTTTCAGCAAATTCGGAGAGAAGTTCTATTTCCTAGATGTTTATCATATTTTAATATTTAAAAGATAATACTAATGAAATTAATAAAATTCCATTTAACGATATGCCATCAATATCAAAATATGTACTTCCATAATGTATTGATAAATTATTGAAGTAAAAGAAAATTATACATCCCTATATGTAAAAATGGTTGTCAATACATATAAAAATAAAATATGATTATTTCTATCTTTTCGCCATTGGCGTTAAAAGAAATATGCTAATGAATTTATTAAATTAGAGATTACACTTGAAAGCCTTCGTGATAATATGTATTCTTGAAAAACGAAACTAGGTCAGGATTTTGGTGAAGGCCTGAGCGACTGACGGTTCAGGGTCCGAGCGAATGACAAGTCAACTTGCTACGAGCTAAAAGCCACAAGCTAATCACAATCAGCAATCGAACTGCTAAAAATTACAATTTATACAATCATCTATTCATGGGATAACATTCTAAAATGTATATAGATTAATATATGACGTTTAATTGTTATTGCACTTTCCTATACAAAATAGTTGGTATGTTAAGAGGAAAGTAATTTTTTGAATGATTGATAAAATATTAAAAATACAATATTTTGAAAAATACTTACTTTTGTGAGGCTCAGAAGTAAGAGAAGCACTTTCCAAGTGATTTGCATTATCCCTTCGAATGACACAATTTAAACGTCAAAGTAGTCTATTTAACACTCAACATGAAAACTATTTATCTAAGTATTGGATTTATAAAAATAAATATTTCGAAAGAAACATTTTGGAAACGATTAAATTTGTTTAAAAAATTGATGCTAATCGATTCATATATCAAATTTTTTTAGGATTTTGAAGAATATAATTTATTAGAGAAGTGTTTTGTTGAAGTGAGTTTAATATCTGGGTCAAAATTAAATAAATATGAAAAAAATGGAAATGAACAAGAAAGATAAAAGATATCTACCCTAAAGGGTTGTGACTGAAACCTCTGAAACATAGATAATGGTCGGGCGAAAAGCGAAAACGACACGGGAGACAGAAGATGGCGTCCAAGATGGAGGCTTTCTGAACGCGCCCACTGCACCGCTCCCGCCAATCACTGGAACATTTTGAAAAATTGAAATAAATTTAAAATAAATATTTATTTAACAATATTATATTTTTATTGTTTATAAATTAATTCAGTTAGATTTACAGTATTCTTAATTAAATTAAAAAAAAGTGTAACAAATAACATTTTTTTAATATTCTTTGATCTTCATCTTTATTTCTGGATGGCGTCAATTTAAAAAAGAAATTTCAAATTATTTTTTTTTTGAAAAATTACTGTCATTACAAAAATAAAAGAGTGGAGGTCTCAAGATTCTTTTAAGGGGGAGGGGGCCGAAATTTTTTCTTTAGTAAAGGCGCAGCAGTGGCAGATTCAAGGAGGATAGAATAATGATTTATTATATTTCAATTCCGGATTCAAATTAGCATTATAAAAGAAATTTTGTCTGATTAAATATTATATATTATTATAATATTTTGTTTTGTTTAAAGGGGGGGGGGGGGCACCTCTATCTTCATATATTCATTGAATCAAACTGTAACCTTACTGTAACCTTGTAAACTATAATGTACAGTGAAGGACAATATTAAGTCCCACCCAGGCGTTTTCCATTAAAAAATATATTAATATAATATTTTTTTAAAAACAATGAAATAATCACAAGTAGAAAAAGCATGGGTGGGACTTAATATTGTTCCTCACTGAACCTTACTGTAACCTTGTAAACTATAATGTTTAATCAAAATATAATTATGTTTTTGACTATTAATTAATTAAACTTTAAACAAATATATAATATTTTTTTATTTTATTACCTTTTTGTACCGTTTTGGTGGGCTAATGCAGGGGCAAAGGGGGGTCCCTCCTCATAAATAATCCATGCTCAAAGCTCCCTTTTATAAATTTTCAAATGACAAAATGCTTACAAAATATTAAAAAATCAATTATTTTGCATTATAACAAATAAATATTGTAATAAACTTATTCATTTTATTCATTTTATTATAATATTAAATTGGCACAAGTGCTGCTATCTAGGAGATTCATCAAGAAACTCGATCCCTATACTCTTTGACAGGGGACAGGTCCGTTGGCATCCATAACTCTCTCGTGTGCAATATTCTGCCTTGAAAATTTAATCCATTTATTATTTTATTAATAGTTCTTAAATTAAAATGTTATTACGATTAGTATCACTTTTAATATTATGTTTAATAAATCATAAAACCTTAGCCGATGATATAATTAGTAAAGATATCGAGATCGTTGATCTCGAGAGGATCGTCGATCTTTCATCACAACTTGTGAAAATAATAAGTAAATTCACAATCGAAAACACCGGAGGATCAGAAATAAAAGAATTCCTTTATGCCGTTGACCCGGAGGCTTTAAAAACACTTTCTTATATCGGAGCTCAGGTGAATATTTCAAAGACAAATGCCACGTAAGCCATACCGGCAATTCGTAGCTCAGAGCTTTTCTCGATTCCCGACCTTCATTTATTTCTAAAAGTATTTGAAATTTATATATTTTTCCAGGATGAAGAAAAGAATTCTTATAAAATTGGCCCAACAACAGTCAAAAATTCCAACTTGGCCTTTTGGAAAATAGAATTTCCAACTAATGTTCAACCTGGCCCAGGCCAACCCCTCATGGTGAGTTCTTTGCTTTTGAAAATAAATAATCGTTATAAACCTTTTTAAACTGAAATAAAATAAATATTTTTAAAAATATTCTTCAGTTCAACAATCATTAATAATAAGTGATTTTTGAATTATTAATTTAATATTATAAATTTGTACCACGATCTATGATCATTTTACAAAGCACATAGAGTGGAGAAATACTTTTTTAATTCATTTTAACGAGGATAACTTAATATGTCATTCACCCAACTCCTAAATGATCTTTATTTGGTTTTTTATAAAAAAGTTGACTTTGAGATGACTTTAAATTTTGAAAGTTTCTAGCAAAATTTTTTGATTGTTTACATAAGCTATAAAATTATGAGCTTTTGCCTAAGTGCCTTAAGGCACTCAAGCGAAACTTAGAGTATAAAGTTAATTAATTTTTTTTTTAACTTTTCAGTTTGAAGTTGAAACTATATTCACACATGCTTTATCGCCCTATCCAGCTGCTATCAGTCAAAAAGAAAGACAATTTGTATTATATCATGGAAATATTTATGAATTCTCACCATATTTGGTCAATAAACAAATTACTACAATTAATATGAGTACAAGAAATGTTGAAAGCTTTACCAAGAAACGGCCTGTAATACAATCTGAAAATTCTATCATCTATGGTCCTTATGAAAATATTCCGGCTTTAACTAAGGTAAGTTTAAATTTAAATTAATAACTTTATCTAAAGGGAAAGGGGCTAGGGCTTTTTCCAATTTTTTTTTTTGTGTAGGGCCGCTTATTTCTAGACTGACCATATTGTCTTGTGACAAAAACGGGACGGTGTTATAAAATGAAGAGTTGAGAATTAGAAGGGGTGTATGGACTATTTTTTGTACGCCATTTGCGTCTTTATGCATAATATACATAAAGGTTATAATAATATAATAATAATAATAATAATATAATGGCATACAACAAATGGTTCATAGACCCCTTCTAATTCTCAACTCTTCAAATATTATGTATTCGTAAAAATGTAAGATGATGAAAAAAGTTTTATTATATATATAAACCAGCTACCAGTTAAAGAAGCGATATTCAAACTTAAATTTGTTTGTTTTTTTAAATTCCAGGAATCTTTGTCAATTCACCTTGAAAATAATTCCCCGTTTTTAACAATAACATCAATGAAGAGAATAATTGAAGTATCCCATTGGGGCAACATTGCAGTGGAAGAAAATATCAATTTGCTTCATACGGGGGCCAAACTAAAAGGATCATTCTCTCGATATGAATATCAAAGAGAATCCCAAAGCGGGATATCTAGTATTAAATATTTCAAAGTAAGTATTGAAATTATTTTTAATTTTTTTAAAATAGCAAATAATAATATGTTTAATTTTTGTTATTTAGACTTTCCTTCCTGCCTCTGCAAGTGATGCATATTATAGAGATGAAATTGGAAATATCTCAACATCCAATATGAAAATTATGACCGATTCAGTCGAGCTCGATTTGAGACCTCGATTCCCCTTATTTGGAGGCTGGAAAACTTACTATGTTATTGGTTATAATGTTCCTAGCTATGAATATTTATATAATTCGGGTGAGTTATTGCACCCAGAAATTTTAATTTTTTTATATACATTTTACTTCTTCCCTATATATGTAACAAAATATATATATATATATATATATATAGAGAGAGAGAGAGAGAGAGAAAGAAAGAAAGAAAAATTTATTTTGCTCTGAGACAATCGCCTCCTGGAGCATAAAAAAAGTTTCTACAATTGATATAAAAACAAGAAGTCTCCCCCTGTCCAGCGCTACCTCCTCCGTCCACCATTCACATCAAACACGAATCTGCTCATCCAGAAGTTGTTTATAATATTTTAATTTGAAGAGAGAGAGAAAGTATTTGATTCATGTCAAAAATCCAATGTCGAAATTTTGATGGATATACATGTTTTGAGGTCCTCTGAGTCCAACCAAATTGTCTGTCTATCTATCTTTGAAAAGGATTGCAAAAATCCTGGATTGCTTAATCCTTCGAATGAGAGCAAAAATGATTTCAATCCAAATCTTTAAATCCAATCCCCTTTCAATTTGGATCGCGATTCAAATCCTCCCGAAAAAAAGGATCCTGCCCATCCCTGATTGTAATTCACAAATAAATGAAAAATTATAATTTACACAAGGAAGGAAGCAGGTGCAGCCAAAATTAAAACCTCCGATTTTGTTACAATTAATGAGACGTTTCGAGAAAACTTTATTTCCTCATCATCAGTCTCAAATTGTATTTGTCCCGGAGTTGTTAAAATTATAATTTATCTTACTTACTCCCTGAGTCACTCAGAAGAATATTTTAAAAATAAAATCATTCCATTTTCATTTATTTTATTCTTAACTTAATAGAAAAGAGTTATTTTTTAATAATCAATAATAAATTAACCTCTTGCATTATTGAATATTTCTTAAAAGAAGTCTTCTAATTAGTTTACTAAAAACCTGTTTTATTTTATTTATTGATTATTTTGTAAATTTCAGGTGACGACTACCTTTTGAAAATGAGATTTTTAGATCACGTTTTTGATGACATGGTCGTTGATGAAATTATCACAGAAATTATTCTCCCAGAAGGCTCTCATGATTTCCTCCTCGTATCGCCCTACTCGGTAGAACGGCTTCCCGATTCTCTCCATTTCACTTATTTGGATACTAAAGGGCGCCCGGTGATTAGACTTCGAAAAACCAATCTGGTCGAAAATCACATCCAGAATTTTAAGGTAAATAAAAATTAATTAGAGTTCAGTGTTCTGAGCAGGAGATAGCATTTTTACATATGAAATAAAAATATTTCATTTGAGATTAAAAGTTCTTGTTTTAGTAGGTTTTATAATTTCATATTACTGTACTTGAAAAGTTCATTTACCGTCCATTGCCCACAAGTTTTCAATCAGAGTCATGTTTAATTAATTCTCTAGCCAAACTAAAAGCTTCTCTTTCAAAAAAAAGTTACTTTTTTAAGAATAAAGTCAAATTTTCTTACAAAACTTTTGAGTAACGTTTTATATACTAACTAAATAATCAATAATACATTGAAACATATAACCTTGTATTTTAATTTAAGGGGCTTTTGGAGGGCACATTGAATCTTTAATCCCAAACTACCGACGCATTTTAAAGTATTTTTTTATGCGGTTTTTTTTTAAATGATTTAAATTCGTGAGCGTTTTACATAATAGAATGTTTTTTTTTTAAATTACGATTAATTAAAAAATATTTTTTTTATATTTATAGAAAATGCAAAAAAACGTTCTATAATGAAAATTGTAATTTTTTTTTAAATCTAAAAATGTAAAAATCATTAATATCTAACCTATAATAATTAAATAAAATGGTGGCGAAGTCAAAAGTAAATTTCTATTTAAAAATTAACAGCCAAATAGTTCAGCACTCTTGCAAAAGATGGCAGGCTAATCTAACATCCGGCATTATCAGATCAGTTATAAGCCTATATTTATATATTTTTATGCTGTTATAAAAGATATATTATTAATATCTAATAATATTTATAAACTTTAAAAAATCAAAGAAAATCAAACAAATAGATGAGGTTAAATATAGCCCTACCATCCAGCCATCTGTTGGCGAATTTTCGTAATAGTTGGGCTTTATGGCTAACTTTTTTAAGACCCCTAACGCCATCTTATCAGCAAAAACATGTAAACAGCTTGCCTCCTGAAGCGCCTTAATTTACCTCATCAAAGCTTAATGTTTCAACTATTAACAGTTTAAATTTAATATCATTTTAGATTCAAAATTTTTTTTGAAAATGAACTTCATCGACAAAATATTTAGAGAAAATTTTGTAATTCTTTTTAAAAATCATAAAATAATTATATATTAAAATAAATATTATAATATGAACTTCCTATAATTATAAAAATTGCATTTTTTTTTCAGTTACATTATCGATTCCCAAGAATTTTGATGTTGCAAGAACCATTTTTGGTAGTGATTGCTTTCTTTCTTCTTTTCTTATTTGTAATTATTTATGTTCGACTCGATTTCTCTATTACCAAGGTATTTATTTATTTCATACTTTTTTTACTGAAATAATTAATATTTATTTTATGGTAATTTTTAAATGTTTTTATAGGATGAATTAGGAGAGAGTCGAATGAAAGTTTCAGGTTTTTGTGAGAAATTGCTTTTTCAACAAGAACAGAAACATTTTATATATCGTCAATTTGATGAATTATTATCCAAACTGAAAACTTCAAAGGATGTGAATTCTTATTTGGTAAATATTCATTCTCATATTCTTTATTAATTTTTAATTCTATTGTTTTTTTTACGTTTCTGTTTTTAGACTTCAATGAAACATTTGAATACTGAACATAAAAACTTTACTTCTAATATGACGGAGATTTTGGCAAAATTGAAAACGGATTCTCCTGATATTGCTGATAAAGTCGTCGATCTGCAAAAATTAGACAAGTAATTATATCAATAAAAAATATTTTATTTTTGATTCTTTTCTTCATTTTACAAATTCTACTCAGTCATACAGCCAGTCCCTTGTTACAAAGATATTAATAATAAATTAAATATTATTATGGGAGTTTTTATTTATAGGCCACATTTTGTTATTAATTATTTATTAAAAATATAAATATTCTACAATGTTTTCTGCAGTCGTTTTCAAGTACTATGCACTTGCTCCGATTCAAGTGAACTACCCTCTAAAGAACCGTTACGTGCATTTTATATACAACGACGTCAGCGCTATCTACAGTCATTCCAATGAAGTTAGGCACAAACTTCAGCACTATCTACACTCATTCCCTTGAAGTTAGACACAATCATCAAAGCACGTGTTTACATAAAAAGCATGATGTTACATTAGGTCTTTTGAATTTGATTTTTTTTTATATAAAATACACCCTCTGTTCCTTGGAGGTTAGTTCACTTGAGCCGGAGCAAGTGTACAGTACTTGAAAACGACTGCACAAAAACTTTAATAAATACATTCGTAAATAATAAATTAAATAATATGAATTTACATGTATGTTGGCTGTTATAATAAACTTCTAATAAACAAAATGATTTTTCAGACAATTAAGAGACGTCTACAATGCGCATCAAAATTTGTACGTGGATAAATTGATTCCAGGAAAAATCACTCGTCAACAGTTTATGGATTCAGAGAATATGCTGAACAAAAAGAAAGAGGAATTTGGCGAGAAGATAAACGCTATTATTAAATCTCTTCAATAGTTCAATTCATTTTTTAATTTTTTACTCTTTCATAGAAAAAAAATCAACCATTTATGTTTCTTTTCATTAATAAGGAGAAAATTAGTCTTTCAATTTTTTCTAATTCATTTAAATATTTAAGCACATAAAATAAACATCCAAAAAGTGTCTTATAGGACTATATCAAGACTATTTTGCATTATTTAATTTAATATACAGTTTTTTGATAATAATAATTATATATATAAATATATATATATAAACTAAAAAATTAATTTGAGAATAGAGTGAAAAAAAGTGAATAAGAATTCATTCAGTCATATGTATTAAATCAACATTTTTTACATATTAAAAAATAAAAAAAAAATTCTTTATTAAGAGAAAACATTTGTCAAGACATGAAATGTGGGGTTTTTTAATTAAAAAAAAATATAAAATGGATTGACCGACATTTGTTTTGTTTTTTATTGAATTTTTACCATTTATCTTAAATTATTAGAAATATACTCTAGTTGTGACTCACACTCTTCCTTCACTGGGTCATAAATTTTACTGAGGGGACCAGGGGCATATCTTTCTTTTTCGGAGGGAACCGATCTCATATTTGAAGATTCATTCAATTCATTTCTCCTCCGTATTTATTCAACATTTATGTACAAACAAACATAAAGAGGTTGATTTAACTAATCGTGATCTTGGTTTGACAAGGTTCTAACCGGCACTTTTGACAAAACTGGCATTATCATTGTATATTTAATAGCATTAACCCTTCGGATGCCATATGTTGAGAAACTATATTACAAAAATTACAAAGTTCTATCCGGGAATTATTTTAAATTTAATTCACTTTGACAAGATTGTATCTGATATTTGTTTCACAGCTGAAACAAAAATACTTTGAATGCCTTTTTCTCAGAACAGTGCTAAAGTGGGGGGGGGGGTAAGTAGATAGAACCTTGTCAAACCAAAGTCACGTAATAGTAACTAAGGGAACCCCGACTTCTTTTCAAAGGTCATTTACCTCCGCCAATTATAAAACAAAATCATTAAGAGGAAGGATATAAATGCAGGCAGCCAAGAAATAAAAACGCTCTCGATTCCCTTTGAATGTCCAGACGTTTCGGGCAAAATTTATTCGCCCATCCTCAGTGAACTCTAGAATAGAATACATATAAGTGATGTTGATAATACAATACAGATGACAATTTTCATTATTGATGAGACTCACATTCTAGTGGGAGAGAGTTAAGTCTCCTTTAGTATACATAGTTGTTGTTAGGTTCTACTACGTATTCTATTTAATGTAACAATATGATGATAAATGAGTTTGTGTTATTAAAACTTTTTGCTATTTTCATAGTCAAGATACAATCAAGTAATGTGAAGAAAGACAAATGATTTTCTCTTTATATATTTAGACATTCATATTCGATATTAATTCTATTTTTAATGAGGATTATCTAATTAATATTAGATTGAAATGTTATTCCTCTCGTCAAGTAATTAAAATTTAACATTATATTAAAATTAATTTATATAATAATTTTTTGCGCCTTTCAAACAATATTTGTTTATATTTAGTGAGACCGAAAAAACAACAACGCGCACTATTTAGTTTATTTTAATTAAAAGAATTTTAAAATTCACAAAAGCCACATGCAACATTTCGGTTCTAAAATGAAAACGTCTTCATGTTCTCACTCAGCCAAGAGCCCATCATAAATCACACTAAGATATTGACAATCAGTCTGGTTATTGATAGACCTATTCCCAAAGTATTTGATACAGCATTTTTCAGCTATCAATCTTTTGTCCAGTTTTGGTTCTG
Source organism: Euborellia annulipes (assembly GCA_023213315.1). Lineage (NCBI taxonomy): Eukaryota > Metazoa > Arthropoda > Insecta > Dermaptera > Anisolabididae > Euborellia > Euborellia annulipes. The sequence goes on from JAKCPI010022866.1 coordinate 58,381, forward strand.
TCATGAGCACTCTAGTCTGATCGAACTCAAACGCGTGTCCATGTGTTATTGCATGTTGACTTAGAGCTGTGCTAGTTTTTTTATTACGGACACTGAGCTCATGTTCATATATTCGTTGTTTTATTCTTCTACCCGTCTGCCCCACATACCAACTATTAGATTGAGGACAATCTTTACATTCTATCGCAGAGACTACATTGGCCCTTTCATCTTTTGTATTTTTATCTTTATTGTCGTATAAAAACAACAGTCTATTTACAGGTTTGAGCGCGATGTTAATATCATGGATACTAAACAGCTTTTTAATTCTTTCAGATACATTGGGAATATATCGCAAAGAATGATAAATGACAGGTGTTTTTTGGGTTGTAATCGGTGTGGTATTATTACCTGCTCTTTCTTTATATTTACTAATTATTTGATTGATTAAGAAGTTGGGATAATTATTGTCTTGTGCCATTTTTCTAAAATTAGACAAATTTTTTTCCCTAAAGTTTTCATCTGCTAGCGTGTGAATACGTTTTAAAAAATAAAAAATTTTGCCCGAAACGTCTGGACATTCAAAGGGAATCGAGAGCGTTTTTATTTCTTGGCTGCCTGCATTTATATCCTTCCTCAATACATTTCCAGCCATTAAACATTATAAAATCATTAAGATATTTTGGTGTTTTTTTCACGGTGGTTCCCAGGGCTCAACTTCATTGTCGGGATTGTCTCCTGGTTTTTTTGTCTCCATTCTCATTCTCATTGTTGGGAATGTTAGAATTCCTTCACTTACCGATTCTTTATCATTATTTTTCGATTCCTCCTCCTAGTGGCTGATTACCCATTAGGGGGAGTAGACAATTGCCTATGGGCCCCATGCTTTTTAGGGCCCCCGTAAAATTAGATATTTTTAAACTCTTTTTAGGCATCTGAAGCCATTTAGACGCCGTCCCTATTTATTTAAATTAATTGGTAGCCAATTCAATTGAATTGAATTTCTGTCGCCGATGCGAACCCGTGACCCCTGGTACAGTAGCAAGCATTTCAGGGGACTATATATAATTATTTTTCGGGGGAGGGACTCATTTTTAAAGATCCCCCCCCCCCCCCTTTATGAACATATTTTAAAATCTCTATATACATATATATATATAAGATATAAAGAGAGAACTCACTGACACATTGACTGACTGACTTACAATAACCGTACAGCTAAAACTGTAAGGCCTAGAAAGCTGTAGTTTGGCATCTAGATTACATTTGTGCCCTAGCCGTCATCTAAGAAGCTTTTTTTCGAAATTTCAATTTTAAGGGCACTAAATGGTCATTTATTGGTATTTTTTTGATTTAAAATAACTTTTAAACGAGATCAGATATCAATTTGCTTTCTTCGCCAAAAGCTTCCGTAAATGAATATCTAAAATGATGGTTTCGGGATTTTTTTGAAATTCGGCCCAGGGCGGTTCCTGGCGGGTGCACTCCGTGCCAGCACGGAGGCGCCAACCCCAAAGGGTTCCGCTGGCGCCTTCCCAAAGTTCTCAGAAGCGCAGACCCAAAGATATAAAGAAATAATTTATATATATATCACGTATATTAGCTGAGAAGAAAATTCATACAATTTAATATTTATTAAATCGCCTGAGCCCCGTGGTTCAGAGAGGACATTAGCACCTCCTGCCTAGGGCTCCACCGCGGCACCCAATCTTGTCGGATATTTGAATTAATAGATATTAAATTGATAAAAAAAAAAACCTCAAACAGTATTCAAATGACCTGTAACTGGGGAAAGAAAGTTGTATGTGGCGTAAATGAGAATGGTGAGATGAGCTTTGGGTAAAATAAAAAGTAAAAAGGAACAGAATGAGGAATGAAAAGATCCGAGAATTGGAAGGGATGATGGAGGTATCAAAAAAGGTTGGGGAAAGGTTTGGTCAAGCCTAATGTCGAGAGAAAAGGGGGCAAGGAATGTTAGATTTGAAGGTGGCATGGAAGATGGATGGATTTTATAATCGAAGACAGTAAGCAGAATGGAGTGGAGTGTAAGGAATGAGTATTGTGGAAATTGAGAATAAAAACGAGATCCGTAGGAAAAAATAAAGAAAATAGGGATAGCCACCAGTAAAAGAAGAAGCTGAAAGATTAAGAGGTCATGTATAAGGTAGACCTATATATATATATATATATATATTCCTTTAGGCTGCTGAGCATTTATTGAATTGATTTATTAAATATTATACCGACGACAATGGGAGGTCGTTCTATATATATATACTCTTAATAACAACCAGTTTCAGAATTGAAAAAAATTTCTAAATGAGAAATGGTAAAAATTAAAATTTTCATTTAATATCAAGAATAAAAATAGAAATGTCATATCTTATAATTTGGGAATTAAGTTTTATGCAATATATTCATGTGGTTATATAAAAATAAAATTAAAATCAAAATAAATTAATAATTAAAATAAATAATTTTTGAAAAGAAAAAAAAATTTGCAAATTTTATATCAGATTTATTTATCAAATTTATTATTATTATTATTATTATTATTATTATTATCCCTGATTATTATCTATGCTTATTTTCATAGATAGCTGATGACAGAGATAGGAAACAGCCTATCTCAGATAACAAAATCCATATGAAAAATAAAATTTAAATAATAAATTATTTTAACTTTAAAATATAGTATGTAAGATTTTTTAAAATTAATTTTGTTTTGAAAATAATATTTTATTGATTTGAAAAAAAGAAAAATACGAATTTTTAACAGACATGTGAATTTGATTTTTTTTTTTTTTTGATATGAAGATAAATAAATTAAAAGTAAATTACAAATTTATATAAAAAATTATTCTTAATTATTTTTTAAAGTTAGAATAATTAATTTTATAAAATTTTTTTTAAATTTTTTATGATTAGTTGTCAAAGAGTTGATCGTCCCTTTGACAGCTTCTCTGATGTGTGCTGTGCCTGTCAATTCGTGTAACACGTTTACCGCCTAAATCAAGCTGTCATCACATTTATTTAAGGTAATTTTAATTATTTCTTTTGATAATTAACCCATTCTGCATGATTTTATTATGTAATATTTATTTCTAACAAATTAAATCATTTTATGTGAGTGTAATTTAAGAAAACTAATTGCCCAGCGTTTAACCTTTCATCTCATCTTTCTCATTTATTTATTTTATTTTATAAACCCTTGATTGTATTTTATTATTTATTTTAATTTCTCTAATTATTTTCTTAAATGTGAGTGAATTATTTTAACCAAAATTAGTCTGACAGATCTTACAGGTAAGTTAATAAAATTTTAATATAACGCATTCTCCACTTGAATTTTAATTCTATTAACTGTGTTTTAAATTGATAGCATGTTTTATTAATTCATAGGAAGTCTTATGTGATGCAGTTGTAATTCTAAATATTTTTTCCTTTTATTTAAGAGTAAATACAAAAAATAATTTTCCAAATAGTTTTGATTTCATTTTGGAATCAGATAATATTCATCTTTTTCCCTTCTTAAGCTTCTTTTTAAAATTATTAAACGAATATTTATAATACTAACATCCTTATGTATATATATATTTTAGAAAAAATCAATTTTTATATTTAAAATAAAAGATGATTTCCTAATTTGAAAGAGAAGAGAATGGATTTATCAAAATCATTTATGAATTTATACCCCCATTTATATATATTGGATCCCACT
>JAKCPI010022867.1:0-64571 GCA_023213315.1 Euborellia annulipes
GCGTTGATTGAAAAAACTTCAAACAAATATAACTTTAATATGTAAAAAAAAAAAAAAATTGAAAAAAATAATGGCGAGAAATTTTCTATTGTAACGATTATTAAATAAAGAGAAGGTACGTTACTAGTTAGTGATTAAATAAAAGAAATAAAAACAATTGGAGTGCATAAATTAGTTTTCGGCAATCCAAATTACTATTAATGAATTTGTCATGAGTTCTTTTGGAATTATTTTCTAGAAAGATTTAACAAATTATGCACTAATTACTAGAAAAATGCAATTTAAAATTTTTAATTTAAAAAACTATTGATGCAATCCATTGATCAATGATTTAACGACTTACTTATGTAAACAAAGAAGGGTTTCAAATGAAGTAACGATGGTTAATCCCTTACCTGAAACAATGAGAAAAAAAATAAATTAATAATTGAGTACTGACGTTATTATTTAATAATAATTATTTTTAAGACAAATATAGAATTTTAATAAATTCTTTGTTGTTAGTCAATAACTCTTTCTTTATAGATGATAATATATTAAATATTTTATAACTTTGATCTTCAAAGGGTAAGAAGATTGTTTACATATTTGCGCAAGGTTTTCGTTCAATAAATATCAATTTTCTAAAGTTTTTTTATTATGTTAAGGTATGGGAGAGAGAGAGAGAGAGAGAGAAGAGGAGGAAATGGATATTTGCAAATTTTAACGATAATGGATTCATAACAAAATTATTTTGAACGGAAAATTAGTAGGTATTTTGTAGACTTAGATTGTAAATCTTGTTTACGGTAAAGAAACTGAAGTGAGGCCAGGGAAGGGGGAATCCTTAGGTCAGGAGACTCGTATTCACCAAAATGTGACATTAATAAAATGATTTATTTGCGAACTGATTTTTTTTTATTTTTGGCAGTGACGAATAAAATCTATCTAGGGGTACAACAATTCTTAATTAGTTTTTGTCCTATTTTGGTACCGTCTATGCCACAAGGGTCTGAAGTGCTCGAGAGTGGAGCCTTGAGCTTAGGCAACCAAAATGCTTAGCAGTCCCAAGACTAAAAAGTAGATTTTCCTCTCTAGCTAAAAAAAAATTATTTATTTTTAAAATATTATTCAAAGAATTCCGTTGGGATTAGTTGAAACATTCTTATATTTAATTAAATTTTCATCTAATTAAATAACACTAGGTTAAGTTTCAAAAGCCATAAAAAACCTTTAGAAACTTAACCTAGTGGGTTTTATTATTCAAAAGGTTTCTCTACTTGCACTAGGTTAAATTTCAAAAGGTTTTTATTTTTAGCTATAAAAAACCGTTTGAAACTTAACATGGAGGGTTTTTATTCAATTGTTTTAAATAACACTAGGTTAAGTTTCAAAAGGTTTTTTATTTTCAAATGAAATTGACATTACAGCTTCTTCGCCTAGGACGGATGTTCGGTCAAAAAATTATAAAAACTTTTTTATTTTAAAGTTAGTTATTATTGGTCAACTGCCTTGTAGAAGTATCAGTTTCGATCATCTTCAAGTTTTTATTTTTAGCTATAAAAAAATCTTTTGAAATCCACTAGGTTAAGTTTCAAAAGGTTTTTTTATAGCTAAAAATAAAAACATTTTGAAACTTAATCTAGTGTTATTTATTTATTATCTATAATTAGATGGAAATTTAATTAAATTTAAAAATATTGGTTTGGTTGACTAAGCTCAAGGCTCCACTCCCGAGCATATCAAGCTCTTGTGGTGCCGATTGTACATAATTAAATAACTTATACTACTGTAAATTAAAGAAGTAAGAATATTTTATTTAGATCCATTTTTCGAGTATATAACATTTATAAAATCAGATTAAAACGCGGAAAAAAAAGTTAAAGAAATAAAATACAATAATGCCGTCGTATATTCATAACAAATGAATAATTGAATTCATTATGAAATGAAATAGCGAATATCGAATTAACAAGAATTTAATTTTGATTTGGAATGTTTGGTTTGTATCTCCATTCAATATAACAAATAATATAAAATATTTGAAATGAATATTAGAGTATATATTTTATGAATGATGAGAGTAATATTTATATATCAATTTCAAAGGGAAAATCTTTCTATGACTCTGAATGTATGTTCAAATAGGGGAGTATTATATTGAAGAATAAATTGAGTGCATCAAATGAGAATGATTATTTCGAAAAGATTCCAATTCAACAGTTGGCAGTTTATCATAATATGAAAATATATAAATAGAGTCTCTAAAAGAGTATTTTATAATAGAGATGGATTTTCTCTTATTTAAAATAAAAAAAATATTATTATGGGAGCATGTAACAGAAAGCATTTAAAGAACTATTAAATTAATTATACACCAAATATTTTTTACTTTCTCTTACCTTATATATGAAATATATATAGAGAGAAAGTACTTATTGCGGTCATGTCAAAAATTCGATGTCGAGATTTTGATGGATTTACATGTTTTGAAGTCCCTTGAGTTCAAAAAAGTGGGTCCCGGAAATTAGTCTGTGTGCCTGGGTGTAACGAATTTTGGCATGAAGGAATTGAGCTATGGGATTGAAATTTTATATTTAAGTTAGGTACCCTCCCGGACAATCAAAACAAGTTTTTGAACAAACGGCCACTAGTACTTTACTGATGTATTTTTCAGTTTTTTTTTTTTTTTTTTTTTTTTTTTTCCTCAAAATAAGCTCCAACGATTTTGTTTAAAATTAATAAACGAACTATTTTTTAGATGCTCTTTAAAAAGTATATCAGTGAAAATCGTGGAAATCGTTTGAAGCACACTTTACTGAAGTGAAAGCATTCGTAGCTCAGCACCATCTATGAATCGTGTGGTCAAGTTTGAAACTTAGGTGCTATGGGAAACTAAATTTATCTCGACCAAAAAAATCACACCAGATTTTTTAAATTACAGTTAAATTACCGGTACCAAATATACCTAAATATTATACAGGCTATAACAAAAGTAGAGACGAATTTTGAAACCTGTTATAAACCATATAATATAATATAGAAATGAAGGGCCATAGTCTTAAGGGGGCCCAGTTATATGTCCCAAGCAGCCAAAATTTATTTTTTACAAACGAAATTATTTATTTTTCAGGTTACTTCAAAATTAACTCTTCCCCTCCCCCTCCCCGCCGAGAGGCTAAAATGCCAATAATGATAGTCTGGATGCCAGAGGGGTTCGGATCCCAGACAGTCTGATGAATTTATTTAAATCATTTGGATACCAAATAGATACGAATAGATGTGCCGGACCCCTTAATATATATCGTTTCTAAATACTGAGATACGTTAAAAGTGTATAAGGCCTTGGCTGCCGAAAATACTTTTAAAAAAAAACAAAAAACTTTTTTTTGTTTTTTTTTTATTTTTACTGTTTTAAAACATGTTCCCTTCAAAAATAGTAGATCTATCAGTTTTAATCTAAGAAGTTTTTTTCATAGAGATACATGTAAAAAACAAAAAATATTTTTGGAAAAAAAGTTTTTTTTTTTTTTTTTTTTTTACAGTTTCCTAAGTAAATTTAATTCAAAAAAGTGATCTCAACTTCTACTCTAAAATACGAGAAGAAATATTTTTTTAATATATCATTAGATTTGATGTCACTTTTCAAAAAAAAAAAAGTTTTGAATTTTTTTTTAATAATAATTTCGAAATTAAAATAAAATTTGGTTCCTCGGAACAAATAACTCCGCCCCTAAGGGTAAGTCCCCACATTTCTTAAAATTGTTCGATGCTTTATATCAGGTAAGAATAATCAGGGAGAAATAGTCCTTTCTCTTAAATGAAGCTCCTTTTACAGAACAAAACTCCTTCTGTTCCTCTATAATTAAATAAATAAGAGATGAAACATATCCATAAATGAGCTAGTTAATTATTTAAGCATTAAATTTATTAAAGATTAATTTTAATAGAATTTTTGAACATTCAGTCTACTTTGAATTATAAATAATTTATAAATTTATACAGTATTGTAATTCAAATAAAAATTTCATTTAATTATTCTTTTGTAAATTTATTAATAATATATAATAATTATACTAATGTAGGATGGTCTAAAAATTCTGAATTAATTTAAAAATTTTAAAGAATTAACTTAGTGGTTGTGGAGAATTTGAATAAAAAATTTGGAAGACCAAATTTAAACCAAATATCGAAAGTAATTTATTAAGGGGGCACGGGAGCGAACTGATTACGCATGTTTTTTCCCGATAAGAGGGCGTTGTGTGTCATTAAAAGTATGCCCAAAAATCAAGTAATTCAAAAATTTGCCAAGAGATGTCAGAATGGTAGCTAATAATATTTAGGTTTTTGGTTGGTTTCCATTGATCTTTTAACAATAAATACTTTATAAATGTTATTAAATATTATGTTTAATAAAAGCAAAAAAATATATAAATATAGACCAGATATAGGCTAATACTTTATCGTCTGTTAGACTAGCCTGCCATCTATTGCAAGAATGCTGAACTAATTTGCATTTGGTTTTTAAATAAATCATCTAAGCTTATTTTAAAAATTTCTTAATTAATATGTGATTAATAATAACAATAAATTCATTTTTAAATTTAATACAAAAATTAAAGATTATTGGGACTGATTGTTTTTTTGTATTTGTTTGATAACAAAAATCTGGTGTGACTGGCGACAGCACACAACTTTCTCTTACCTTCGGTAATCGAAAGTTGTGTACTGTGCTTGTCACACTCAGATTTTTTGTGTCGACATGTATTTAGTTTCCGACAGTAGGGTACAATTGAATTCAAGATGTAAAATTTATAAGTATGGGAAAATATTTATATTTTGATACCATGGCAACCATTTCTCCTATCTTTCTATGGAGTACAAGAGTAAAGTGGTCTTCAGAAGATTTCAATCACAAAATGAGAATATACATTTTATAGAGCATCTAAAAAATAATTGATTTTTGAATTTAAAAAAATCGTTGGAGCAAATTTTGAGAAAATCGAAAAAAACTGAAAAAGTACATCAGTAAAGTACTAGTACTCTTTGGCCGATTTTGATTAAAAGCTTATTTTCCGGTCCAGGAGGATGTTTAACTTAAATATAAAATTTCAGCCTCATAGCTCAATTCCTTCATGCTTAAAATTGAACACACACACACCCCACACACTCACACACCCACAGACAGACCATGTCGCGAAACCACTTTTTGGATTCAGGGGACCTCAAAACGTGTATATCCATCAAAATCTCGACATCGAATTTTTGACATGAATCCAATACTTTCTCTCTATATATATATTACATATATACATAGGTAAGAGAAAGTAAAAAGTTAATTACGATAATTTTTTAATAAGTCATTAAAAAAATTATAGCTCGATGTCCCAATAATCTCTTATGAATTTAATTCATTAAAAAAAAAAACCGCATTGAAAAATTCCTTATAAAAGTTTTTTTTTTTCGTATAAACCAATTTTCCATCCGAATGCTCCCTTGGCACTATGGTTCAAATTTTATATTTCATATTTTTTGCATATTTGTTGAAAAGTCTTTATAATAATAAATATTATAAAATATATAAACTAATAGGCTTAATAAAATACGAATTATTTTAATGGAAGTGAAAGTTTAAGGCCCAAATGTTATTATTTTGCCCCTCTCTGAAAAGTCTAGGTAAAACGTGTCAAGAGATAGTTTGTTGTATTTTTATAAATTAGATCGAAAACTTGTCGTGTGTAATATTAGGAGGTGAGACAGACCAGAGGGATATAACGTATTCAGTTATACAATGCAAAACGGAGGTAAATGGATTCAGACAGGAGGGAGTTCCTAGTAAATGTATTTATTATATAAACATTATATGGACCAGGACAAGGAGTGAGTTTTCAGCAGCCATTCGTAGAAATCAAATCAAGGTAATCAGAAAATTGTTTAAATCGAAACTTGACTTGTATTAATAAATTTAGGTAATAAAAAAAAGGTGTGAATAAAATTTCTATCATCTGTACAATAAATCGCCTGTGTTTGTTATATGAGTTCTATAATTTGGAACGGCTTAATAACGTGAAGGTGCAACTTAAAAATCTGGTGGGACTGGCGCACAGCACACAATCTTTCTCTTACCCTTCGGTAAGAGAAAGTTGCGCACTGTGCTGGTCACACCAGATTTTTTGTGTCGAGATATATTTAGTTTCCGATAGCACCTTAGTTTCAAACTTGGATTTTAAATGTTGACTGCTTGAAATAAACTATGGTTATTTTTCAAAATTTTAATCTCATATTTGGACATTTTATACACAATAGAGAATCGTAAATAAATACAAAATTTCATAAGAATTGGAAAAAAAATTTTAAATGCCTAAAAAGTTTCAAAGGGGACCCCCTTTTGAATCGAAATTAACATACAAATCCCTATAGGAAATTAACATTAGGCCTATGAGAGAAGGCGGAGAGACAGGCGATAATGTTTGCAAGTGAGAGAGAGAGATATATATATGTTTTCTCCTAAGCAATTAAAGACACAAATAAATGGGAATTTAAATAATAATTGATTTTTAATCTAATAAAAAGAAAAAAGATTTAAATTCCGTTACCATGACAACCATTTCTATCTTTCCTATGAAGAACAAGAGTAAAGTGGTCTCCAGAAGATTTCAACGGCAAAATGAGAATATACATTTTAAAGAGCATCTAAAAAATAATTGATTTTTGAATTTTTAAAAAAATCCTTGGAGGGAATTTTGAGAAAATCGAAAAAACTGAAAAAGTACATCAGTAAAGTACTGAGTACTTTTTTGGCCGATTTTGTTCAAAAGCTTATTTTGAGCGTGTGAGAAGGTACCTAAGTTAAATATAAAATTTCAATCCGGTAGCTCAATTCCTTCATGCTAAAAGAACAAGAGTAAAGTGGTCTCCAGAAGATTTCAACGGCAAAATGAGAATATACATTTTAAAGAGCATCCTAAAAAATAATTGATTTTTGAATTTTAAAAAAAAATCCTTGGAGGGAATTTTGGAGAAAATCGAAAAAAACTGAAAAAGTACATCAGTAAAGTACTAGTACTTTTTGGCCGATTTTGTTCAAAAGCTTTATTTTGAGCGTGTGGGAAGGTACCTAAGTTAAATATAAAATTTCAATCCGGTAGCTCAATTCCTTCATGCTAAAATCTGTCCACACATACATACATACATACATACACACACACAGACCAATTTGCGGGACCCACTTTTTTTGGACTCAGGGGACCTCAAAACATGTATATCCATCAAAATCTCGACATCGAATTTTTGACCTGATCGCAATCCTTTCTCTCTCTATATATTTCATATATAGGCTAAGAGAAAGTAAAAATCTTAGAGGAAGAGAACCTTGTCAGCCTCAGCCTCAGCCCCAGTGAGGACAGAAGAAGAAGTAAAAATTTGATAATTCATCATGGCAAATTTTTTTATTAATTTTTTTTTTTTTTTTTTTTTTTTTTTAATAAACGATATTAATTTAGGCTTGTCCATGAGTTTGAAACATTTTCTTTTTCTCTGTTGACGTTTCGCGGGCAGATCGTACTCTTCATCAGAATAACGTCGAAAGGTTATATCCTATATATTAATCTGTTAAACAGAGCAACCTGTCTTCGAAACCTCAATAGGCAAAAAAAAAATTATTTCAATTCTTTTGGATGACTCTTTCAAAGAAATTTATTTTAAAACAATATGATATGCTGGTCGCTACAGCCTTCGTTAATTGAAAGTTGTGTTCTGTGCTGTCCCAGAGATTTTCTATGTCGATTTTTAGGTAATTGAATGAAGTCAGTGACTGTATTTCTATAGACAGGAGAAGGAGCAGGTGCAGCAAAAATAAAAGCCTCCGAATTGTACAATTCAACGAGACGTTTCGGGTGAATTTATTTACCAATCTTCGGTCCTTCAAAATTGTTCCTAATATAATATTTTAGATCGTATTTTTATTTGTCAATTTGAATCAAGAGCGGATCCAGAGGTGTTCCTGGGGGGGGGGGTAATATGGTGTGACTGATCGCACAACACACAATTTTTTCTTAATTTCGGTAATTTATAGGGCAATTCTGAACTTGTTTGCCAGAATATAAATACAAATCAAATTTTTAAGTATTAATTTTTTAAAATTTTACATTCAAAATATTTTTTTATTTATTTATTTTTTTTTCAAATCTCGGGGGTGGGGGTAATTACCCCATATACCCTATATTGATTTGAATATTGCCAAAGATAGATCCAAACATTTTTGACTATTGAGATACAAATGTAAAAGCAAATTATATATATAGGCCCCTATGGTCCCTCCAAGTTCCTTTTATCCGGACCTCTTCTATGCTAAGGGAGGATGTTCTAGTTTGGTTTACTAGAAGTTACATAATAGTAGTTTTAGTAATTAAAAAAATCACACTCTGCGTCTGCGATATTTAAATAAAACTCATCTATTTTAATTTATTATAGTTGCATCGTCTCAATAAATGGTTAGAAACAATTATTTAAAATAAATTTATTTTTCATCTAGCGACATATAGAGAAAGAGACTTGATATATTCATTCAGACTTGTTCATTAAAATTTGAATTCCAATTACTATCATGATAATCATCTGCGTTGCGTTGTTTTCTATAGAAATAACACATACTATATATATTTTGAAATTATTTGTATTGATTTCAAAAGGCAAAATTTGAGGGCCTTTCTCTCGCTCTTGATATTCTGAAAGCTTTTTATATGCTTGCACACTAACGTTCTCTTGTTCATATGCCATGTAATTGCTTTTCTTGCTCATACCACTTAATTTCTCTTTCTTTTTTAAAAGGGTGAGATTCATATTTTTTAAGTGATGTGAATATAAAAAAAAAATGTGTCGTTAAACAAGTACTTGTGGAATGGAGATTTTTTTATTTATTTATAGCAAAGGGATTTGCCACTGCTTAAGCCCACTTAGACATACATATTTTGCTCTCAATCCATGAGAAATATTTAAAAAAAAAAACATGTAATGACTAGTTGTACTTGTAGGATAATTGAAAGTTGTGTTCTGTCGCACCAGATTTTTTGAGTCGATATATATTTAGTTCACGACCCAGTAGGCACTACATTACCCAGACAGCCTGGAATATTGCAGTAATATTGCAGCAATTTTGCCAACCTTGCACAATATTGACAATATTGGAGCAACATTGCTGTAATTTCGCTGCGCAATATTGAAGTGAGGACATTGCAGAAATATTGCAGCAATATTGCTGTGGCAACATTGAAGTGTGAATATTGCGACAATATTGCAGTGGCAACATTGAATAGTGAATATTGCAGCAATATTGCATCAATATTGCTGTTGCAATATTGAAGTGTGAATATTGTTGCAATATTGCATCAATATTGCTGTTGCAATATTGAATACTGAATATTTCAGCAATATTGCAGTGGCAATATTGAATTGTAAATATTGCAGCAATATTCCTGAAATATTACAGTGGCAACATTGAAGGGTGAATATTGAAGCAATATTGCAGCCAATGTTGCAATGGCAACATTGAAGTATGAATATTTCAACAATATTGCAGTGGCAATATTGAAGTGTAAATATTGCAGCAATATTCCTGAAATATTACAATGGCAACATTGAAGAGTGAATATTGAAGCAATATTGCAGCACAATGTTGCAATGGCAACATTGAAGTATGAATATTGCAGCAATATTGCAGGGTCAATATTGAAGTGTGAATATTGCAGCAATATTGAAGTGGCAACATTGAATAGTGAATATAGGCTTAAAATTATCATATCAACTTTATAATATTCATATTAATTAAATTAATTGCCCTCGGGGCTTGGCGTAGAGGTTAGCGTGCTAACCTCGTATACCAAACATCGCGGGTTCGGACCCCAGACAGTCCGATGATTTTATTTAAGCCATTTGGATACCAAATGGCTTAAATAAGAATTCCTGGGACCCCAATAAATATATTTATATAATAACGGTTATCGTAAAAAGTCTTATATGGCCTAAGTTGCCGAGAAGACTGTGTGAATGTGTGTGTGAATGTGAGCGTGAATGGGAAAAAGTGTGAATGTTTAAAAAAAAAAAAAAAAAAAAAAAAAAAAAAAATTAAATTAATCCCCGTGATGACCTGTGGCTCAGAGAGAAGACACTAGCTTCTTGAGCCTGGGGTCCAGGATTCGCTTTCCGTTCCAAGCGAGAAAAATTTATTTCATTTGAATTGACTGCAAATAATTTGAAATAAATAGGGATGGGGTCTAAATCGCCTTAGATGCCGAAAAAGAAAAAAAAGAAAAAAATTAAAAAAAAAAAAAATAATTAATTTTAAATATTATAAATTATTATTTTTTTACAATTTATAAGTGACTTTTTGTTTAAAAAAAATTTAATAGTACTACATACGAATTAAGTAGCTTAAAAAGTGTTGAAATTTCATATAGCAAAACGTCCGAGGCAGCAAAGGAGTCGAATATTGGAATCAAGACATTGGAAATATTGGAAATGCAAAAAACTCGTGTTCAAATCCCTCTATGAACAAGTTTTTTTTTTTACCCTGCAATATTGCCACAATATTTCATGCAATATTGCCACAATATTCCATGCAATATTGCCACAATATTCCATGCATTGCCGGAATATTCCCGTAATATTGCTGCAATACTTGCAATATTTTTTGTACTATTGCAACAATATTCCATTCAGTATTGCCACAATATTCCTGCAAGTTACAAAGAGGCGGACATAGGAATATTGCAACAAAGTTGCTGTATTGTTCCTGCAATATTCCCTGCAAGGTTAAATATTGCAATGTAAGATTCCTGCAATATTAATGCAAGATTCCAGGCTGTCTGGGTAGATAGGGATCAAGATGTTTAAATAGAAAAAATTTATATTTTGTTAAAATCGTAATCAATCACCAATTCTTTCTTATGAAGTACAAGAGTAAAGTGTGCTTCAAACAATTTTGAGGGCAAAATAAAATTACATTTTTGAAGCGAGATTTAAAAAATAATTGATTTTTGATTTTAATCAAAATGATTATAGCAAATTTTGAAAAAAAATAAAAAAAAACTAAAAAAAGAGTACATCATTAAAGTATTCAAATAGGTAGAAAGAAATCTAGTTATATTTCAATTTATTCATAAACCAGGGCCTACGTTTCGGTCTAGTATGGGACCATCTTCAGGGTCACTTAATGTCTGAAAAAATATATAATAATCCTCGCCAAGTTATATTGGACATACATAATATAACTTTGCGAGGATTATTATATATTTTTTCAGACATAAGCTGGCCCCAAGATGGTCCCATATGTGACCGGAAGCGTCGGCCCATGGTTTATGAATAAATTGAAATATAACTAGCTGCTTGCGCATTCTTTCTACTTATTTGAATATTAATACTCAGCTTGTACATCCTTCAAATCAGTAAAGTACTAGTACTTTTTGGCCGATTTTGTTCAAAAGCTTTTTGTTAAGCCCCAGGGGAGTACCTAATTTAAATTTAAAAAATTCAAACCCCTCGTAAGTCATTTATTTCATAGTTTATTTTGATCACACAGTGAAATCATTTTATCATTTTTTTAAAAGTACAAAATATCAGGACAGGACTAGTGCTTTTTGGCTGAGTTTGTTCAAAAGCTTCCATCTCTCGTGCCAGGGTGGTACAGTGGGCGCCACAGTGCCTGATATGCTTGAAAATGGAATGTTGAGCTTAGGCAACCAAAATACTGTTAGCTTTCGAAGGTGTTATATTAAAAATAGCTTTTCCCCTTCAGTTACATTAAAAAAAGATGATTTATTTATTTTAAAAATATTGATTTGAAAGTTGACTAAGTTCAAGGCTCCACTCCCGAACAGATCAGGTACTTGGGTAATTCCCACTGTACAGTGAGGGTCAATATTAAGTTCACTTACGCTTTCTACTTGATTATATTGTTTTTATAAAAGAAAATGAAAATCTTTATTGGAAATTTTCTAGGGGTATTTTGAACCCATCAAGTTTTTAATAAAAATACATTTTTTTTTTTTTAAAACAATGAAATAATCACAAGTAGAAAACGGCTAGGTGGGACTTAATATTGTCCCTCACCGTACCTAACTTAAATATAAAATTCTAGCTCTTTTCGTTCTTGAAATATTTTGTGAAGCCTACAAAAATTGACCTCAAAACATGTACTTCCATCAAAATCTCGACATCTAATTTTTGACATGAATCCACTACTTTCTGTGAATATACATATATAGTTAAGAGAAAGTAATTATTTAGGCCTAAAATACAAGCATCAGAAAACTAAAATTAAATTCCCATCAAATATTAATAAACTTTTGTAATAAAAAAATAATAAAATCTCACTGATGCAAATTCTAACTGGTGTCAAAGAAAACACAAGAGAAGAAGCAAGATTAAATATTATCTCAAGGCAAGTGTTTTGGAACGGCTAAGAAATGCAAACAAATAATGAAAATCTAATATGTATATAAATTAAATTCTTAGCATTTGTTGTTGTTTGTTCCTTTTAATTCATTCTGAGAGATTAAGGGATTTCCTACGAATAAATATCACCACCAGCTGCAATTACTCAGTACTCACTCCTTAATTAGTCAAGTACATTAGCTAGATGATTATTTACTTAAAATTTCGCTACCCTCAGGACATAAGTTGTTGCTTGTTTCTTGTTTATTTTACTTTTATTGTTCTTTGAAATTTTTTGTATTTAAAAAAAGAATATATTTATTTATCTAAAATAGAGCGTGGATAAAAAAATAAGTTGAAATTTAGAGCATTTTAAAAATGAAGAGAAAATTAATTTATATATAGTAAATTGGCTATAGGTAGAGGGGAAAAAATATAGGGGTTCAACTTGCCCCCACCCCGAATTTCTTAAATAAATAAATAAAAAAATACAGACAGCATTTTAAAATTTTAAACGCTAATAGAAATCATAAAAAAAATTGTATTTGAATTTTTAGAAGGGGGGAGGGGGAAATCGCCAAACCATCCCTTTATTCAACCCTGAATACCAATAAAAACTATTAAAACATGATCCCTTCTACAATATTTAGAAACCGCCTTCGAACGCCTGAAGGTAGGCAACATTTTCTTTTCCCTTCTACAATTCAATCTTCGAATAATATTTTAATTTTTTTTTTCAAAGATAAATTGAAAACTAAAAAGATGGCTAATGCTTCTTAAGATAGAAATTTTTGATAATCATTATTCTACAAGGAACGTAAATGCAAAAGTGCATTTCATTTTGTTGGGTAATTTATGATTTGAGCTACTCTGTGAATGCTTTTGCAGATTGTACGAAAGTAATAAAAACGAATGAATGATTAGGGATGGGAGGAAAGGGAGCAAGTGGTTGGCACGCTAAAAGCCTCGGTAAGGCTGGAGATCCTGAGTTCAGAGAGCCTAAACCACGATACCACAAAAAATAAACTCACAATATTAAATATTAACTTGGATTTCACTCAAGGATATAGAGACTAATTAGTTATTTCTAGGTCAAAAGTAAATATTTTCATAAATTATATTATAATTAATTAAAATAATATTAAAATATGAAGTAGGAAGAAATTTACCTAAATCGGGCTCGTATCTTAGGAGAAATCGGCTTTTTTGTGGGAGAGCCACGCCAACGCGGCTGCTCTCTCTGATGGCTACCACACTACTAAATACACAAGCACTTTGAGAGAAACACTGACACGGAACCAAACTCACTCTTGAGTGACTGAGTCACTACTAAATGATCCTATAGCCCCTAGCTGGGTCCTTAGCAAGTCAAGGCAGCGCCACCTGCGACCTGTCGTAACTTGCAAGAGACCCAGGTAAGATATAGATAAGTATAATTCAATCTATCACGAAAAAAGGTATTAATTAGGAATTTCTATAACAATAGTTGGTCCTATAGCCCCTGCGAGGGGCTATAGGATAAATTATTTGTGTATGTAGGAAAGGTATATTACAATTAAATAAAAAATAACTCCTATAAAAATTAGAATAATTGAAATACGTAGTATATTGATAAAATTATTATAAAAAAAATTATGAGAGAGAAAGGCATGGATATGATTAAATAAATGATGTTTTCAGTGAAATCATAATTATTGTATCAATTTTACTTTCAGCTTGTAGACGTGTATGAATTCATATCCTATAAGCCTAGTATATTGAATGCCTTACATTCTCGACCCGAAATTTCAGCTGACAAGTGGGGGAGGAATAATAAGATGAACGAAAAATTACTAAATGCATTCTTCCTATATTTATTAAATCTTACAAAAATTATAAATTGAATGATATTTCATTTGAATTGGCTACCAATCATTTGAAATAAATAGGGATAGGGACGGAAAATTTTTGCGGTTTCCGTTTAAATCATTTGAGCTTTCTTTTAGCAAAACTTGATTTTTTCAGACTCTTTTTTTTTACCTAAATATCTCGCGGCACATCTTGGGCACACCGGTTGGGAACCACTGCTTTAGATATTTAATTATAAGAAAGAGACGGGACCCTTCCCGGGAACAGCAGCCAGCTGAAATAAAAAACTTATATTTTGTTGCCGACGTTTCGAGTGCTCGTCGCACTCATCCTCAGGGCAAACAACGAAACGTCGGCAAAAAAAAAAAATTAAGGGTTTTTATTTCACCTGGCTACTGTTCCCAGTAAAGCTCTCGACCCTTTCTTCTAATTAATAAATATTAATATTTTTCGCAAAAAACTTTTTTCCAATATATTTTTTTTTACTTTCTCTTACCTATGTATATATGTAATATATATATATATAGAGAAAGTATTGGATTCATGTCAAAAATTCGATGTCGAGATTTTGATGGATCTTCACGTTTTGAGGTCCCCTGAATCCAAAAAAGTGGTTTTCGCGACATGGTCTGTCTGTGGGTGGGTGGGTGGGTGGGTGGGTGGGTGTGTGTTCAATTTTAAGGATGAAGGAATTAAGCTACGAGGTTGAAATTTTATATTTAAGTTAAACACCTCCCGGGACCGGAAAAATAAGCTTTAAATCAAAATCGGCCAAAGAGTACTAGTACTTTACTGATGTACTTTTTCAGTTTTTTTCGATTTTCTCAAAATTTGCTCCAACGATTTTTTTTTAAATTCAAAAATCAATTATTTTTTAGATGTTCTTTAAAATGTATATTCTCATTTTGCGATTGAAATCTTCTGAAGACCACTTTACTCTTGTATTTCATAGGGAAGATAGGAGAAATGGGTGCCATGGTAACAAAATATAAATATTTTCTCATACTTATAAATTTTACATCTGAATTCAAATGTTCCGTACTGTCGGGAACTAAATATATGTCGACACAAAAAATCTGGTGTGACAAGCACAGAACACAACTTTCGATTACCGAAGGTAAGAGAAAGTTGTGTGCTGTGCGCCAGTCACACCAGATTTTTTAATTATGTATTGTTTTTTTATACCGCATCTGATGCCACAAAAGACCGAACAAGGAGAGTTCTGGGACAATTAATCGAAAGAGTGTAGAACCCACTAACAATCAGCTTATTTACGTGACTTTTGAATATTTTTATATTAATTAGATTTTTAGATAATCAGAATGCTCATTTGTTATGTCGCTATTTTTTTTTTATAACATTGTATTATCTTTTGATTAAATACTGTATATTAAGAGAGTGGGGAAAAAGTTTTTTTAATGATTATAGAAAACACAAACACAAAGGAGAATTTTATATATCGCCACCCCTAACCGTGGGCAGATCAAAAGAGAGATTGGATGATACGAAATATTGTATTAGTGAATAAAATGCATATTAAAAAGTTAGATATAAAAGAGCCCTCTATCTCTTTTTTTAATAAAAACAATTAAATCTGTGATATCAGGGAGGGCTTTTGTTCTCGGTTTCTATTTCAGGAATTTATCCTTTCGGTTTAATATATCCACTTGATTCTTAGTTAATAACGAATAAAAATTGGGAAAATGTACAGAGACATATAAGTACATACTTATAAAATTTATTTCGGAGTCTAAATAAAATTTCTATATGAAATTTTAGAAAAAATTAAGCAGAGAGAAATATTCTATTCAATTGCCTAAATTGAAATAAATAGTAACGGAATTTAAATGGTCTCAGATGTTGAAAAAACCCATTGAGAGAACTATTGGTTGCCTAAGCTCAAGGCAAAATTAAATAATTCCGAGTCTCGAAAAACCGTTAAGCGCTGAATGAGAAGCTGGTTACTCTAGGCGGCAAGAGATGGCGTTAGTTCTCCCCATAGGGAAACAAGCGTTTTATTCCATTTCATTTGAAGCTAATTAATTAAAGGCAAAAAATTAATTATTTTTTAACTAATGATAGGAAGTGGATGTAGATTTTGAATTGGGTATAGGAGACTTTGCAAAGTCAAGGAATTAAATAATTAGGAACCGACCGAATATTCGGTTTCGGTTACGGTTTCGGCCAAAAATCCTGGTTTCGGCCAAAAAGTAGCCGAAACCTGAGTCTGGAAAGATGGGATGAGACTTGCATGCAAAAAAAAAGGTGAAATGATATGCACTTGAGGGAGAAAAATTTAGTCTCCCTAAAAAAAAAAGGTAAAATGATTTTCACGGGAGGGAAAAAAATTCAAAAAAAAAAAAAAGGTAAAATGAAATGAAATTTTTTATAGGAAATACAAGTTTCGGTTACGGTTTCGGCCGAAACTAAGGTTGAGGCCGAATATTCGGTTTCGGTTTTGGCTGAAAATCTTGTTTCGGTCGGACCCTATAAATAATTTATCCACCGTTTTAAATTCTAATTTCCTGAAAAAATTTATTGACTTAATTTATTGTGTTTTCAAAATAGAGTATTTCATTTATTCATGTCTCGGTGGCCTAGGGAAAGCAGCGTGTGAAACGTCCCCCAGTAGCCATCGGTACATATTAATTAAAAATATTTATATGAATGCTATAATCTCTAAATGCAGCCGAAAGGCAAAAAAAAAAAAAAAAAAAAAAAATTATAGTTGATATTTTAAGAGACTTTTAGGTTAGATATTGTGTTTCCTTGTAAAGTGTTTTTTATATTGTGTATGTTATATACGGTATATATATGGTAGTGTAGGTTTGTTGAGATGTTTATTTTGAGTACTGTGTTTATTTGTAAAATGTTTTTCATTCAGTGTACTTTATATAGTGTATATTTTTATAGACATCTATGTTTGATATAGTTTAATATATATTAATTATTACAAAAAGCCTGTATAGGCTTAAGCATTTTGTAAAAAATTTATATTGTATACAAGACAGGGCCAAAATGGCCAGCGCCAAAAGGCCGAGAATAAAGAATATATATAAAAATTTGTAAATGCCTCAACCCGGAGCTAATTAGTTTCAAAAGAGGCCTAAACAGAAACTTTTAATTGGAATGTATTGGCAGCCTATCACCCAGTATATAAGTCATTTTATTACAACTTCTTTAAGTCTATTTCGAAATTTCTCAACGCTGACCCTAGTAATGAACTCTTAAACCTCAGATTATGAAGCAAGGGATTGTAAATAATATTCCTTTCTTAATAAAATTTTACTAGAAAATTTAATCGGACAGTTGGACATTTATTATATACTATTTTCCTAAAATCTAAAGTTTAACTTCTTCATAATTTGATTAGATTAATTAATTTCCCTCTCTGACGTCAAGAGAAGAAGAGAGAGAATAAATTCATTATACTCTAAAGAAGGGAGCAGCAGCATGTCCAATGAAGCGTTCTGTTCGTTCGCAAAGGGCAACAAAAATGAACTTCCACCCGGAAGGTCTACTCTACACTCCTTCCTTTTCTCCTTTGAGAGAGGAGAACATCCCCCACAGACACACACACACACACACTCAAAGACAAAATGGGACAAATTTATAGAGCCCAAACAGCCGTTAGTAAAGTTTGCTGAGAGTTGGTCTCGTCTTCTTCTTCTTCCGTCTTCTTCTTCTTTGTGCCCTTCTAATTTCGAACTAATAGAATAGCCAACCAACATTGGTAATGAGCGAAATATACAGTTGACTTTTTCAAAATGAGGTATGGTTTTGGATAAAGAACATCATTGTCGCTTGTTGAATAAATAATTTGTTGTAAAAGTATGATACCCTCCTAGTATAATGAATTTTAACTTGAAAAACGAAAACTTAATAATCGATAACGCTCCATTATCTTTCTCTATAGCTACATGTGTATATAACGTTATTGTATGTAGCAGGAGAAGGAAGGGCCTGGTCATCGCTTGAGGGTGTTAATTATTTCAGTCAGTGAGGCATGTCTAAAGCGATCCGATTGGAATGGGTCACCTTTGCACCCTAAAATATTAAGCTAACCCTTTTTGATGGTCCAACACTTGACTCATTCTCTCTCTGTCTTTCTCTCGTTTGCCATCATTATCATTTTTACGCCTCGATTCACTCCACGAATTAGGCACCATCTTGTTAAGAAAAAGAGACAGAAATGAGAGACGTTAATTGAATATAGAGGGGGGAGGGGGAAGAGAGGAATCAATTAAAGAAATTAAAATTAATTGAAATACGTTATTTCTTCTGATTACAAATAATAATAAGTACTTTTGATAAGAGATTTTTTTTTTTGGAATAAATGAAAATAAATTCAAAAGAGAATTTTTTTATGCTTGGAATAGGTACTCTGTTGACCTTGTTTTATAAGTAATGGATTCATGTCAAAAATTCGATGTTGAGATTTTGATGGATATACATGTTTTGAAGTCCCCTGAATCTAAAAAAGTGGTTTTCGCGACATGGTCTGTCTGTGTGTCTGTGAACAAAATATCTCAAGAAAGGAAAGAGCTAGGAAGTTGAAGTTTTAATGTTATATTTAAGTTAGGCACCCCCCTGGCACGTGACACGAAGCTTTTGAACAAAATCGACCAAAGAGTACTAGTACTTTACTGATGTAATTTTTTTCAGTTTTTTTCGATTTTCTCTAAATTCGCTCCAACGATTTTTTTTTTTAATTCAAAAATCAATTATTTTTTAGATTCTCTTTAAAATGTATATTCTCATTTTGCCAATGAAATCTTCTGAAGACCACTTTACTCTTGTACCCCTTAGGAAAGATAGGAGAAATGGTTGCCATGGTAACAAAATATAAATATTTTCACATATAAATTTTACATCTTAAAAATCGAAAGTACAGTACTGTCGGAAACTAAATACATGTCGACACAAAAACTCTGGTGTGACAAGCACACAACGATTACCGAAGGTAAGAGAAAGTTGTGTGTGGTGCGACAGCACACCAGATTTTTAGATCTAGCATAAAATAATTATACAATGTCAAAATGGCAGTTTTTGAACTCTAATATAAAATTACCCGAGTTTTACTTTATTAAGGGAATATTTAAAGAGGACCGGCATGTTACGAATAAACTTGCTAAAATTTAATTAGTTTAATTTATTCAACATTATGCTAAAAGAGAGGAAGTCAACCAGAAGGGGAGTCTATATCGATATAAAAATTATACAACTCTTTCATTAGTCAAAAAAATATTAAAAATTTTAATATTGACAAGCTCCTTAGAACATGGAGGAAATTTATTTAAGTGGTATTATTAATATCATTGAAATCTGGGTCTTGGTGCTTAGGTACAGTGTCTGGTGTACAGTGACGGCACTACGGGGGCGGGAGGGGGGGGGGGCGCTTGCTTGTTTCTTATTCCAGAGAATCGCTTCCCAGCTTGAGCAAATTATATTGACTATCAATTTAGGACGGAGTCTAAATCGCCTCAGATACCGAAATAATTTTTAAAAAATTGAAGAAAATAAGCTATTATAATATTAATATCATGAGCTTAGAATGTTACACCTGTATACAACATAAATCTAAAAATTTTATGTAGTTTCTTTCAGGTATCTGTGCTTTTGGGCGGCAGATTCTTAGGAATTGTTGGAAGAATGAAACTCAAACTAACAATTAATAGCAGAGATAATTAATTTATTGGTTGACGTTTCGGCCAATTACAGGCCTTCATCAAACCATATTTAATTAGTCTGAAAACCTGAAAGAAACTACATAGAAAGTTTAGATTAATATAATGTTTAATAGGAAAGAGGGTGCAGCCAAATAATTGAGCCTCTATTCAGTAACGAACACTCTTTATTGGGACGTTTCGGCTGGGATCAACCCTGCCATCTTCAGCCTTCAAAGAGCATATTTAAATTTTATATATACAAATAGAGTTGTCATTTATTAATAATACAAGTTATTCGCATTCTTTGTCCAATGAATGTAATATTCCTTTAAATACCAACAAGTGATAGCATGAAGGTTAAGCTTATAATTAGGGCTCGGATTTCGCCCTATTTGCCTTTTTTTAATTTATGGCTTAAAATTTAGGCCAATATGATATGTATACGTTTCATGAAATTCTGAATAAAATAAGAGGCATTTGTTAGTGCCTATAATGCCTATTTTGGCCGATTCTGGGTTTTGGTGCCTATTTCATCTATAAATGCCTTTTTTAGTGCCTATTTTAAGTTCAAATAGCCAATTTCAATTTACTACGAGCTATACATAGCCTAAATTTAAAATTTTTTGAATTATCAAGAAAATATTTCAAGGGGGGAGGTAAAGGGGTAATTACCCTCCCCCCCCGAGATTTGAAAAAAAAAAAAACTTTTCGAAAAAAAAAATTTATTTTTAATGTAAAATTTTAAAAATTAGTACTTGAAAATTTGATTTCTATTTATATTCTGGCAAACAAGTACAGAATGCGCCTTTAAATTACCGAAATTAAGAAAAAAATTGTGTGCTGTGCGACCAGTCACACCAGATTACCAAAAATAAGACATCAATTTTTAAAATTTTTTATATTATTTCTTAATTTATGCCTTTTAAGTGCCTATTTTTACAATAAATGCCTTTTTAAGTGCCTATTTTATTAATTTTTAGTGCTTAGTTGCCTGCCTATTTTAAAGATTTTTAGTGCCTATAAATCCGAGCCCTACTTATAATATACAGATTCAATTTGAACAATATCACTCAAGAAGAGGTAAAGAAACACAATAAAATAATCATCTTGGGTGTGAGATTAATAGGCTTTTAATCTTTCACTACCTCAATGTTTTTTAGGTCTTTTTTCTCTTTTCTATCCCGGTATCAAACAAATTCTTGGGGAAACCACCAGAACAACTTCAACTATACTTTTTGGTGGGGGGAGTGTTTGACACCGCCGCAGCACAGGGGGGGAGGAATAATAATCACACCGAACACCAGTAAACACCAAACCAAACGACAACACTTATTAAACAGGGAGGGGGTAAACTATCTACTCCCCTTACTTCATCTACCAACCCCCCCCTAAATATTAATAAAAATAATAATGAAGAAATAATTTTTATTATTTTTTGTAAAAGGGAAAAAAAAGATGAAAGTTAAAAAGAAAGGTAAAAAAAGTAAAAAAATAAAAAAAAAAAAAAATAAAATAAAAAAAAAAATTTTAAAAAAATTAAATTGATAAAAAAAAGTATAAAAAGATAAAATAAATAATAATAAGAAAAAAAATGAATAGAGGTATAGGAGAAGAGAAGAAAACCAGTATATACATTGGCCGTAGATTAGGGCCAGCAAGGAGAGGGCAGGGGGGGGGAGGGTCCGGGAGAGGAAATAATTATATTTTTTAAACAAAAAAAATGAAGAGAATATAGAAAATAGAATTATAAAAAATATTTTATATTGAGTTTAGACTGATAACTGTTAACTTTAGTTGAAACATAGATATAAGCAAAAATATAGGGTAAGAGAAAGTAAAAAATTAGTTAATATAAAGTTAATTAATTAGAAAAAACTTGATGATATGTTTCAATGATTGGAAATTTATAAATATTTGATTCGTATATTTTACATTCTTTAAAATTTATGAATTTGAGAGGGAATGATTAACTCTCGGATCATTCGAACCACCAGGAAAAGGGAGGGGGGGGGGCTCGCCAACGAAAAAATTTTCTGGCTATCAATAAAATATTTACGAGTTAACGATTTATTTTTACAATAATAGACTAATCTAATTATTTCTGACACACTCTGATATCATATCCAAATTATATAATTAAAAAATATTTCGAATAAAAATTAAAAACAATTCTCTTATTTTATTTTTATTTGTTAATAACTAATCTAATTATTTCTGATACACTCTGATATCATATCCAAATTATATAATTAAAAAATATTTCGAATAAAAATTAAAAAAACAATTCCATCTATCATTTTATTTTTATTTCGGTTTCTGGATTATATTATAAAAATAAATAGGCAAAAAAAAAAAAAAAAAAAAAAAAATTAATGCGAATTTCATGTTAATCAATTCTAGAGCTTATATTTTTAATATTACATTGCTATATTTAAAAAAAAATATATATATATTGAATAATTTCATGATTAATGTTTTATTATAATAGGCTAGTAAATATTTTTTATTATCGTTTTTTTTTTTTTTTTTTTTTTCAAAATTGTCCAATAAAAGAAAAGTCAATAAAAAAAATTAATAATAAAGCACCTGATTCTCTTTTCCACCTTAAATTAATGAATAATATAAAAATTTTAATAAATTTTAACTTTTTTTATATTTCAATATAGGAATAATGACAAAAGAGTATTTATTATTTTATGAATAATTGTTCTGGATTAGCTATAAAGCGTGATTATTTATAAATGCATCTAAAAATTTAAGAACTGAACACGAATTGAGAGCAAACGATTAACTTGTATAAAATATTTTACTATACAGTTCTAGTCAGGTAGACCTTAGGATGTAATAATTTAATAGTGCCCCTCACTTTACACATTGACGGTCAAAAGATTTTTAAAAAAGCCACGCAAGGTACACATTGTTTTTTTTTTTTTTTAATAGTAGGCCGAGGGTCCGGTGCAATGGACAGCACGCCTATACCCCGGAAAGGCTGGAGATCCTGGGTTCGATTCCCTGGGGCCATGTGATGTTTGGCCTCGACAATAAATAACACTCCCAGCTTTGTTAGATATATATCTCTATGACTTAATAAAGTCCAAAAAGAATCGAGATGTTTTGAATACTAATATCTAATTCAAATATATAAATATCGAAAATATTTAACTAAAAATACTAAGTTTTAAGTTTCAAAAATTTTTTAAAAATTAAAAATTTAACTACTCATTTGAAGTGATTCAACAACTCTGATGAGTAAGTAAAAATTATTTAGAATATGTGAGGTTTCACTAAGTTGTAAATGAAAGAAATATTGAATTTCTAACTCGATATATTTCGGGCTATTAACCCATCTTCAGGAGTGCATACATATGACTGAGTGAATAAAAGAGAGTAGATGCTACCAGGCTTAGGTAGGAGGGGCTTAGATAGGAGTGGGAGGAGGAGTTGGGGGCATTAGTGAGTGTTTGCTTGAGACTAGGGTTGTCTCTGGAGGGGGCTGCCTATTCTAGGTCCGTTTAAGGACTTTAATCAACTCTGATGAGTGTTGAAATGAGTATTAATCGTGTTAATTTTTAATAAATCTTTGAAACTTTTAACCTAGTGTTTTTAATTTTTCAATTTTCAAATATACAAAAATCTCGACTACGGTTGGAAGCTAATTTACTCATTTATAAAATTTTTCACTTTCTCTGATTATTATACATCAAATAATTAAAAGTTTTGTCAGCTTAAAGAAATAAAAATGACTATAGAATATGAAAAGGAATTGTTTAAAGCTTTGAAATCAAAGTGACTGTTTACAGCCTGCGGGTTCTTCATAAAGACCAGGCAACTCTTGTTGTTGATGTTCTTGTTGTTTCTATTAAACAAGTAACACTGACGCTGATAAAGCTCTTTGTCTAGGAATTAGGCTAATTGATTTTCTACTTGGAAGCTACTAGCTTAAGGGGGTGAGAGAAATAAAAGAGCCTCAGCTTAAGGGAGAATATATATAGGCCAGCCGTTTTTCAACTTTTAAATCTTGTAATTGTTTTAGTCTCGAGTCACGAGTTAAGAGAGTGAGGCACTCTCTCTCTCTCTGATCACTTTCGAGGGTGAATTTTTCTTTTTTTTTTTTTTTTAACTTTCTCATTAGTAGTAGTATAGATTGGAACGTGCAAAACATTTATTTGATTTCGCGGTCCAAACGGATTTTACGTGCTCTTTTATTTTGCCTCATTCGAAAACGTTATATCTCCATTAACTAGAAGGGAAACTTTGTGCATAAAAATTTATTTTTTTGTTTTAGAAGCGATTATTTAAATATTTATATAAAAAAGTGGGGGGGGGGGGAATATAAAACGTGAGAATAAAACAAATTAATTATTGAAGGTAAAAAATATAATGGCTTGTTTTCTTTTAATTTAATATTTATTATAATAGCAACTTGGGGGGCTCGCTGTGTAGCGGGCTAGGGTGTCGGTTTTCTACAAAGAAGATGGTTTCCGTGTTCAAATCCTGGGCGTGAGGAATTTTTTCAATAAATAAAAATATTTATTTAATGTAAACAAATCCTCGACCGAGCCCTGGATTGGAATATTGGATCTCACTACAGGCAACTCTACGAGGAGAGAGAGTTGCTGTGACATCTCGTCCTGTAGAAGGGACGTAAAGAACGTTTCCCTCTCAGTGATACATTCTTCGAAAGGAGTAGGCTACACGTCAAACTAGGACATCTTCCCTAGGTTGAATAAAAGGAACCAGAAATAAGGATTGGAGACGAAAGCAGGAGGAGAAGTTAGAGATAGGAAATAATGTAACTTCACGGGGAGCCGGTAGATGGTTACGGCCAGAGGCCTGTTGGGTTTGAGGTGTGTGTCTTCGAGCACGTAAGCACCTCGGGCAAATAAACGATGATCCCGATAGGAATTTTAATAATAATAGAAACTTGATATCAGCGAGATAGAAAAAATTTCATTACTTAGACGGGAATTGAATTTAGTTTGAGATTCCTAGACTATTTAAATAAATTTCTATGAGACCAGCGTTTAAGATTATCAATATTGACAATGTCAACACCTCTAGCCTTTCGAGCATAGTTGGTGGTTAAGGTTAAACGTCGATAAAGGAGATGTCAATATTAGACAAATGGGCCTCATTAGAAACAATGAATTAAACCTTCATAATTATTATTGATAGCCTATTTGGATAATCAGGTGTAAGGGGTAGACACCTCCCTTCCTTCCATGGTAATTAATTTGGAAAGTTTTATATTACTAATTTATGACATTAGCGAGTAAATGAATATATATTATTCAAATAAATATTTAAATTAAAATCAATTTTTTTATATCCAGGCTCTCATTATTCAAATAACGATGAACAATGACTGTAGACTTTAAAATGGATATAGGAGGCGCATCAGTCAAGGAAATTAAATAAAAAACTTTTATTTAATTATTAATCGCCGACGTTTAGGTCGCCAATCACGATCTTAACAATTAATCGTCCTGATATAAGAATAGAATAAAAGAATAAAGAATAATGAATATAATAATATATACTAAAAATCTCTATCAGTCAAACACGATCGGCAGAGTTCTGGCTCAGCCCTTCCTACAGGTATATTCTCTAAAAACAGACGTTAAAATTTAAAATAAACAAATGTGTGTTAAAAAGTAATGTAAAAACAATCAGTGTTAAAAAAATGCTATTCTCTAAACAACGTTTTAACAGCGACGTTGACATGTTTATTTTATTTCAAAGCTCTCAAAATCATACTTTTTATGTTAAGGACGCCATTTTTATTTTAAACACGACGTTAAAATATTAAAGCCACCCCCTAGACATGGCATTAATTAACACTATTTACTAAAAGTTAACGCTTTAGCTTTAAATTTTTGTTTACAGAATAGCTATTTGAGTCATGGAAGTGATGATTTTGAATAGCATTTTTTTTAACGCTGATTGTTTTTACATTACTTTTTAACACCCATTTGTTTATTTTAAATTTTAACGTCTGTTTTTTAGAGAATAAACCTGCTTAGAGAAAAAATGTTAATTTATTTATTTTAAATGTAATTTTGATAAGATTTATTAATTAATGAGGACATTTGAAAAATTTTACTTGTAAAAGCAAATAAGCCTACATGCCTCAGTGTGTTTGTTGCATGGCTTAAAGGTACTTAATAACAGTTAGAGTCGGCTACTACAGTGAATATTTTTGGCTGATACAAATAGTATAATGTAATTTTATAAAAGGTATGATTTGACCTAGATAACATATCTAAAAAATAAAAAAAATACTTGAAGTACTAACGAAAATTGGCAGATTTATTCTCTATTAAATCCAACGTCCTATCGATTATTATATCAACCCTTGTCTGAGAGGTTGAAAAAAATAAAATACTTCTTTTTGGGACGGGCTTTTTTTTATTTCAAAAAGTATTTTTCTTTGTCTCGCTTTTTCTCTCACTCTGTGTCATAGAGCAAGAATATGTTTTTTGATTTATATATATATATATATAAACATACTTCCATTTCCTTAAAAATAAAATATAAAGGAGTAATAAATAAATCCTCCACCTTCTTTTACATTATTCATATTTAGTAATTTGTTTTGTATTTCGTCATCTCTGCTTCACTTCACTTATTTATTTTTATAAAAAAATATGTTTTGTTTATTCCCTCTCTCTCTCTCTCGTTTTGTTAAACGATACTAAAGGATGCCTTTTTGCCTGAGAAAAGATCAAGGGAAAAAAACATTGGAAATTTGTATTTGCCCTGGGAGCGAAGAAGAAGGGCTGACTGAATCTTGACTGGGTCTCTGTTTGAGGGCTCCAGGGAGAAAGAGAGAGAAGCAGAGCTCCATTGCCATGGCAACACATATCCCACTAAACTAGTTACGTTAAAGAAAGAAAACGAAACAATCGGTGCATAACAATGCGCGAAAACGAAGGGATGCAACGAAGGAGAAATTTAATTTTCTTTTTATTTCGGTTTTTCTTTTAAATTAAATTATACGCAGGGTCTATTAGAAATCACATTTCATAGTCTTGTCCTATTTAGGCTATCTATATACGTATATAAATATGAAATTGAATATGTAAATATATATGTGTATGTTCTATAGAAATCCACAATTTTCAATGAATCTATTTGAAATTAAATCACATATAGTACATAGATCTGGGAATAAAGTAGTAATAATCTGAATCTCTTAAATAAATTTTGGAAAATTAATTATATACAAATTTCTTCAATATGGGAACACAAATCTACATGTTGGTTTGGAAATTAGAGAGGCAGTTAGTTGCTCTGTGAGTCAGCTTTCCAGGTATATATGGCTGTGGGCGGGGTTACGCAACCAGTATGACAAATAGAATAGAGCACATATTGCCATTTACAACTAACCTAAACATATCCAGCAATCTCTCAATGAAGATTTGGTTATTATAAAAAATCAAGAAAGATGAAATGTACGAAATGAGATATTATAAAAATATTTTTATTTATTTTTTTTAATTTTCCATTGCAACTAGAAATATTCTATCCGAAGGTGAGCAAGAGGGTCCAGGGCGCGCAGCCCCTTGGCTAGACGGAAAGCACGCCGAAGGCGTTACTTATATAACTATTTTATGTAGAAAAAAATTCATTTCTCAAAAAAAGAGAGAACTAATTGTTTAATAAAAAAAAAACTAGGAGGCAGGAGGAAGAGCAGCAGGCTCCATAATCGTTGCGATTAAGCGATGCCAAGCGCGATGAAAGCCCGGATTGGTGACCCCGAGCAATCAGAATGTTTAACGACCCTTGGAAGCCATTGATACTATGTATTTAAACATTTATTTAATAAATTCATATCTCAAAATAGTCACAGTAGCGGAAAAGTTTAAAAAAAAACTAGGAGTCATCATGCGACAAATATTTTAATTGAAATGAGTTAATGATCAAGTGAAATAAATAAGAGACGGGGTCTAAATGGCTCCCGATGCTGAAAGACCTTAAATACAAAAAAAAAAATAAAATACAAAATAAATTTTCAATAAATAAATCATAAATTAAAATCTCTAAATAAGATAAAATTGTGCTATCCGAGCAATTAGGGAGGAGGGTGGTGAGAGAAGTTTATCAGCTGGTTATACCAGCTTTTTTTAAATGAAAAAAAAGACCGTTGTTCTCGCGAAATGTATTTGTTTGTGTGATCAGTGCAAAGGGATTCACACCGATGAATAGACTGGAGATTCCGGGTTCAATTCCGGAGACCAGAGAGCATTTTGACCATCAACATACTCACAACTTTTTAAATATTCCAATCAAGTGTGAAGTTCGAATATACAGTATTATAATATTTTTATCTTATTCAAATGAATTGATCTTCAAAATTATTTTAAAAAAAGCTATGAAGTAAGCAAGGACAGGTTAACGATTTGTTTATTATTACGGGCATGGGAAGGGAAAAATTTGCTTATTGATATTTCAATGGCTCGGATTCTGCTACCCTTACAATTAGCATACAGATTACACTTTACAAATAACTGCAATATAGTTGTGAAAGTTTTTTTGTTTTACATTTATATATACTAACCGACCAGAAGGCAATTGGCCCTTTTCAATAGCATCAACCGAGCAGAAGATAATTAAAATATCGATGCTAGTGAAAAGGGCCAATTGTCCAAATTATCTTCTGGTCAGTTAATAGACTAAATATGAATGAATTTTTTATTTAAATTTAATTTTGAATGGGTTTGAAAATTACATGTACGTATATAACGCTATATGTTAATTAATGAATGGATGGAGTTATCAGTCAAAGAAGTTGAATAAAAAGTAAATCTCCGTCTTTTTTTTTGGCTTGTTTATTATTATTGTGATGGTTGTGTAATATCTCTCTAAGGAGAATTTTATTTAATCGTAAGAAGCTATCTACTCTCTTATCCAAGTATTATCTTGAAACAAATAGAGGATTTACGAGTTTTTTGTTTTTTTTTTGCCGGTTGTAAATGTCAAAGATCCCACTCATTCACTTTACGTCTTCATATCGTAAAGGTAGTTGCATACACGACACATACGAAATGTGTGTATTTAAAATAAAACTTTCAAGGGAAATTATTTGCTAATAAAATGAGTTAGTAAAAATAACAAGTTGATTTCGAGATTTTTTTTTTTTAATAAAATAGTATGTTTTCATATACAGCGTCGCTTAGGACGGTAAAGGGCGATTGTTGTCTGCCTCCTCGAGATTCACAACAGGACGCCGTTTAAATTAATATATACTTATAGTCCAAATTTAAAACTACTCGTATTTTTCAAAATATTTTATTAGAACAGGGGTACAGTCGGACCCGCAAGTGCCTGATATGCTCGAGAGTGGAGCTTTGAGTTGTCAACCAAACTAGTATTTTTAAAATAAATAAATCATGTTTTTTTAATGTAACTGAAGGTGAGAAGCTACTTTTAAGACAACCATTCCAACGGCTAAGCATTTTGGTTGCCTAAGCTCAAGGCACAACTTCCGAGCATATCAGTCAGTCACTTGTGGCTCCGACTGTGGACTCTTTTGTTAGTAAAGTTTTTTTA
Source organism: Euborellia annulipes (assembly GCA_023213315.1). NCBI lineage: Eukaryota > Metazoa > Arthropoda > Insecta > Dermaptera > Anisolabididae > Euborellia > Euborellia annulipes. The sequence goes on from JAKCPI010022867.1 coordinate 29,478, forward strand.
TATTTGAAAATTTCATTTTTCAATTTCTTGCCTTTTTGACATTTTTTGCCATATAGACTTCACAACGACACTAATGAACATATATGAGATTCAGGCATATTTATTTATACTACAGGATTGCTTGGGAATAAACCCATAACACCTTTGTTTTAAAAGTTATCAATATTGATATTTGTTACTATCTCTAACCTCTCGGCTACAGGGAGGAGGGGGATTCTTTATTTTAATTTGACATGCTTTTAATGTTATAAACTTTCACTTAAGGTGGGACCTTTAGTTATTTACGACATTATATGAATAGTAACTTGTTGAGGGATACTTATAAGGACCTTTAAATTTTCTTAGCTCTTATATAGTTGCGAAACTTCTAAAAAGTTGCTTCTAAAGTTGTTTTGTTGTTATAAAAAAGAAGTGTTCACTTCAAAAAAAAAAAAGTATAAGCATTTACAAGTCTTTGAAAAATCAATTTCTAATCTCTTAATCTAATTGCCTAATATTAAAGCATATAATAATAAAAAACAACGGGGAAAGTTTTGGAAAGAAATGTCGTTGAATAATTGTATTTCAAAGATGAAATTTATCGTTGTTACGAAAGTAGACGAGAATATTACATAAAATCTTCAAATTGTTGAGATTACTTGTCTGTATTTTTAAAGCATTTCTAAAACCAGCCCATCATCTGCTTTAAAAATGCAGACAAGTAATCTCAACAATTTGAAGATTTTATGAAATTTATTCTTGAAGTCCAACAATAAAAAAAAAGATGAAATTTATAAAATCGATTGTTGAACAAACGACATCTAAAAGAATTTATAACAAGTTCAATTTCTAATAAACCTGATTACTAAAAATTAACATCTTAAGCCTTCAACTATCAATGAGTAGCTAAAATAAAAAAAAAAAAAATGTAAAAATTATTAATTTTTTTATACCATCAACCTCAGGTCATTTTAGGTAGAGTAAATTTAAATTTTCTGATATTAATTGCAATTACAAGTGATGTGTGAAAGATATTTATACAAAGAATCTTGAGAAGAAGGTAGGTTAAGATTTCGATAAAGAAAAACGAAGATAATTTTTTTTTATTTAAAAAATAATTAGAGAATTTAGTCGGATGAGAAAATTCAATTAGATTCAAATTAAATGCTGCAAATGAAATTGAAATTTAAAATATAAAACTTTTTTTTTTTTTTTTGAGGCAGATTGATTAAATTGGAGAAAGGGGTTTTGGATTCTAGGTCAGAGTTACTCATGCATCCTTCATCGTCTTTGGTTTTGTTTCTAAATTGTGGAATTAAATTAAAGAGAAGACTAAATTCTCAATATTTAAACATTCAATTCCCGGATATTTGTATAATTTATGTTCAGGAGTTTCTGTATTAAAAATGTATTTAGAAAAATATCAATTCAGCGTGTGGGTCACCCGGTAGCCATCGGTACTTTGTATTTAAAAATTATTTAATAAATTCAAACCCATAAATGGCCCCAGTAGCCGAAAGGGTAAGAAAAAAAATGTAGAAAATATTTTAATGGTGAAAATAAAATAATCAAAGACCGGAAAGTTTTATTTATTTTATCTGTTGTGGACGTTTTATTATTAGGCACCCCCTGAGGTGTGAAAATAAGCTTTTAATCAAAATCGGCCAAAGAGTACTAGTACTTTACTGATGTACTTTTTCAGTTTTTTTTTTTCGATTTTCTCAAAATTCGCTCTAACGATTTTGATTAAAATTCAAAATAAATTATTTTTTTAGATGCTCTTTCAAATGTATATTCTCATTTTGACATTGAAATCTTCTGAAGACTACTTTATTCTTGTACTTCATAGGAAAGATAGGAGAAATGGTTGCCATGGTAACAAAATATTTTTCTATGGTTATAAATCTTGAATTCAAATGTATTGTACTGTCGGAAACTAATCATGTCGACACAAAAAATCTGGTGTGACGAGCACAGAACGAAACTTTTAATTACCGGAGGTAAGAGAAAGTTGTGTGCTCTGCGAGCAGTCACACCAGATTTTTTTATGTTTATTCGATCGGCGACCTAAGACCTAAGGTAGCAAGCGGCGAAAGTCATGGTCCGAGTCCAGAAAACTCAAATATATTGGGCCTACTTAGTTCGTCCGGTACGAAAGCATGGAGGTCCTGGTTCGAGTTCAGAGGCCCAATTTTGCTTAATCATAAACACAAACTCATCTCGCAAAGGTAAGACGATATATGGACTGGCATGGTCTATTTGAACGTTGTTTGAAAAAATCCATCTAGTCTTCTCTCTAATTTAATTAAATTTTATTTAAATACTGTATATTAATTCATCATATATGTTTTATTGCTTGGTTTGCTAAGAGAACCTCGAAACATCAAAATAAATAAATAAAGTTTCTATTTTAATTAGTTTGGCTTTTGGGATTCAAATTTTAATTCAGAATTATAGTATGCTACTTCATATGGTGGTATATGAAGTAGCATACTAACAACATGGGGGGTCACCTCTTTAAATGACTGATTTAACTTATAAATATTTAATTCTCTCACCAAATGAATTTTTCATTGTTTAATTATCATCATCAAAGCTTTCTTTAATAAAGATAATTTTTTTTTTTTTTTTTTTTGAAAAGCTTTTGATTTAATCATTCATTCTTTTTAATTAATCTTTGTAATCAGGTTATTGCCTTTTTTTTTTGTATCTCTCAAACAATTAAAATCAATGTCTCTCTTATTTATTTTCCTCGTTAAGAAAAGGCAATAAAGACAATTAAGAAGAGAAACAAAAAAAAATATTTTTTTGATATCATTAGTAAACGGAAGCTCTTCTCATTGAACTCATATTATTTATTTATTGCCGAAAATAAATTTGATCCTGTCTTTTAATTAAAATTACAGAGGAAAATTGTATATTCAAAAATATAGCTACTAATAGATTTATTCATCTAACAACTGAACCAAGAATTTGTTAACACCTTTTGTCCTGAAGATGGGTGAAGTTTAGTACCCGAAACGGGGCCAAAGGAAAAAAAAAAAATTGGGGGGCAAAGGAAGTCTTTTTATTTCATCTAATAAAATAACTAACTTAAAAAAAATAATAATATTTTTAATTGAAAATAAATAAATCAATTATGATCAAAATGATGTTGGATGAATGCAAAAAATTTTTTAACTAAGGCTGAACGCACACCAATTGAGCAAAAAAGTTTTTGCCTAAAACTGTTTTTTCAATGCTTTTCTATGGGTCAACGCATACCGAGGAGACAATACACAATTGGACATGATTCGACATCATTGAACAAAATATTTTGCCATTGAGCGTTTTGCTCATTCGGTGTGCGTTAGCATTGAGCAAACGTTTTGTCCGAAAACGTTTTTACACAATCGGTGTGCGTTGTCAGTGAGCAAAACGTTTTGCTATTGGACAAAATGTTTTGTCCGAAAACGTTTTTGCTCAATTGGTGGTGCGTTCAGCCTAATGTATCTATATAATCTGTTAATTTGTAAGGCTAAACGCAGAACAATTGAGCAAAAACGTTTTCGAAAAAAACGTTTTGTCTAACAGCAAAACGTTTTGCTTAATGCCAACCCACACCGATCGAGCAAAAACGTTCTTTATCTCGGGGCTCGAAAAAAAATTTTCATTTTACCGAGTAGTTTAATCAGTAGATAAATATTCAAATGAAGCCACTAATTTGGGACGGAAGGAGTTTTTTATTTATATTCTTGAAAAATTTGAGCTGCATGAATTTTTCGATCACTCTTTCATTAAAACATCTTGATAAAGAGTATCTACAAATATCTCTTTAAACGAAATCAAAACCTTTAAAGTTAGAACGTATTCGGTTGTAAATCAGCAGATTTTTTGATTATGAAGTAGTACATATCACATGTTATTAGATCCGAGTGCCTTAGAGAGGCAATACTGAGATCATAAAGAATCCTGGCTTATTTTCCTTTCCTTTTTTTTCTCTCAAAGTCAGGAGAAACAAGAAGAGTATTAAAAGTAAAAAAAAAATCCTAATTTTTTTTTTTTTTTTTTTTTAGAAGAAAACTTTTTTTTTATATAAATATTTTTATTAGAAAAGTTTTATGTATGTTTTGATCGAAGTAGAGGAAAGTTATTAGGTTTCTTCCTGAATTTATTCAATATCAGTAAGTATTAATTTATTATTATTATTACTCTTCTTTATTTGGGATGTCAAAATTGACTGAAAAAGAGATAGAAGAAGTTGAGAAAAAGAAAAAAAAAACTTTTTTGATATAATAATTATATTGAGGTTTCCAAATCCCTAAAGGATTCGATGAAAAGGAAGAGAAGAGAGAGAACAATTGGGGAATAAAAATATCATCAAAAGAAGTCATAAAGAATAAAAAAAATTGAATGTTCGGTCAATTTGAAGATATTTAATTCTTAACAAGAGGGCCCTTGAAGAAGGGTTAATTAACCAAGAAGCTTTAAATTATTAAAGATATCTCTTGGGAGAGGGAACGGGGTATTTGGGAGAGAGGTGGGTTTCCCAGAAAGGAGAATATTTATCAATGTATTAATTTAAAACATCCTAACCAGTAACGCAAGTATATTTATAAATACGTTATGACTAGTCTTCATTATTCAAGGGAAAGTTGCAAGCCATGGGTTTTCGGAATTTCACCCGCTTACTGATTTTGAAGAATTGCTGTTGGAGAGATAATAATGAAGCAAGTTACAAAATTTAGAGAAACTTCTTCGTCAACACTGTCAAAATATCTAACGTTGCATGTCCCCATCTTGTCTTTATTTATTAAATAATGCATTACCGAACTTAGGTCCTTCTGCGAGCACTTCACGAATCTACCAAGGTTTATGCTTTCGCGTTTTTTCATTTGCAATTAGTCCTAAGCGGCAGCTCATTCCACACAAAACAATCTCATCCATGGTAGATTGCGAAGATAGACCACGTCATAGATCACATCATAGTGTGGACGCTAGACGAGAGAAATAACGGGGTCAATAGATATCGCGCACGTTAAAACTAACAATTAGTGTGGGCTGAAAAAATAATATTTTTTTTTCTTCACGCTATACTGAAAAAAACTTGCTACTAGGATAGCTAATTATAATGCAACAAAGAAAAAAGTTATATCTAACCTCCAGCTAGCGCATTACACTTGAAGTTTTGAAATTTCACAAAAATCGCAGGATTTTATGATTTTTCATATTTTTCAAAATTTCAAGTGTAATGCGCTAGCTAGAGGTTAGGTATAACATTTTTTTCTTTGTTGCATTTTAATTAGCTATCATAGAAGTCAGGCAAGTTTTTGTCAGTATAGCGTTAAGAAAAAAAAAAAAATTTCAGCCCACCCTAATAAACATATAGGCCTACATTTGAATAGCCGGGGAACAAATGAATGAAATGAAGGCCAGAATCAATAGCAAAGAATGGAAATTTATTATCGCCACTTTGGCACTCAAAAGAGAAGATGTTTTGATAACGTTTGGTAGGCTTAACTCAAAAATTGAATTTTCGGAGGGGCTTTCGCCACCAAGATTCTCAGCAGGGATATAACAATACTTTGGTATATAAAATTCTAATAACGAAATAAAATAAAATTTTTGTATTTTTAGCAAACCTCCGGCTCTGTAACAAACTTTTAATAAAAAAAAAGGTGACAATCAAAGAGCCGAAAGTTAAAAAAAATGTTGCGAAAGTAAACTTGCATCTACAAAGTGTGACCTAACTCAAAAAAAATGCATCACTAGAACGAATTTTTTTCCTTTAACTTTTAATTATTTACCTTTTTATTTATTTATTTATTTATTTTTTTTAACTACAGTATAAAGATATATAATGTAACGAATTAAAATAAGAGAAAATAAAAATGAGCAGATTATTAAATTTTTTTTTTAATATTTAATGATGATGTCTTTAATTTCCTCATATTTATTTATTTATAATGTATATTTTAAATGCATTAAAAAAAGAAAATTTGCTTCGGGCTATTATAATAAATATTTGTTTCAAAATAAAACATGTACCTATTTTATGTTTTTAATATTGAATATTAATATCATAGAGAGAGAAAGTATCCAGTTATTTTTTTTTTTTTTTTTGTTGTAGATTCAGCTATTAGCCGTCCATAGGGGAACATTAATATTTATGTATGTAAACGGGGGATTTAGAAGATGCCAAAGATTATTATTTACATAAATAATAAAATTTATTTTAAAAAAATCTCCCATATAAGTAGGGGCGTATATAAGGGGGAGCAGACCCCCCACCCCGAAATTAAATTTCGTCTTGCTGAAAAAAGGTAAAATGATTTTCATGGAAAAATATTTCTATATACGCCCCTGCATATAAGATTATTTTTGGTGAATAGGAAAAAAAAATTTTAAATTTCATTTTTACATTTTTAAATTGGCAATAAAAGAGAAAAAGTTAAAATAGAAACGACTCCACTTCTTAAGATGCCTAAAAAGACTTGGAAAAAAAAAAAAACTGCACCTCTGTAGCAAACTTTTATTTATTAAATAGTGACGAAATTGATTGTACTCAAATAAATATAAATTTGTCGTAAAACGGAAAAATTCTTTTTAAATCATTTTGATGAGGTAAAAATTCCACTTCCCCTCTCTAATAATAACAAACTTCAACACTTAAAAAAATAAACTGTTAAAAAGTCACATTACAACTATAATAAAAAAAAAGAGGAAGTTTAGAAATTATCAATTTTATAGCATCGCTCTAAAAGTTTCTCTTTTTTAAGGAATCAAAACATTTTATTTTTTATAGGTAAATAAGAAATTGCAAAGAGAAAGAGAGAATAAAATCCATTTAATTATTATTCTAAAAAAAAAATCTAATATATCAAAGTAGAAAGACTTTTCAATTTAAAACTCCCGGGTTTATCCAAATGAATATTTTTTTTTTTCATGTTGGCACAACTATTACGGACATTCATGTCAAATTTCAAGACAGGAATAAGCCTAAAGGGACAAACAACTCTTGGTTTTATTAAAGTTCGTTCCGCAACCACCCTATTCACCTGATTTGGCTCCGTCTGACTTCTGGTTGTTCCCGAAACTCCACTTTGTGGTCATCGTTTTAAAAGCGGTATCGAGGAAGATGAAGACCAATTATATAATTAATTATTAATTGTACAAATTTACTGAAAAAAATGATATACCATTTTTGCTTTATTTGAAAAGGCTTACTACTTTTTGATCACGGGGTATAATAAAAAGAAAAAGAATTGGTAATTAGTAAATCCACGTTAGCAACAAAAGACACTCCTAAATGTGAATGAAATTTTAAAAGGTATTCATATAGCTGTGTAAAATTTTTTAAAACTGAAAAAATGACCCAAGTCTGATACTAGAATATCTCGATTTTATAGGTCTTCAAACAGTCCGATTCAAATGAAATTTTATATTATTAGATTAAATTCAAGATTTGATAATTATTAGTTCAGATATTCTAATAACCACTATAATTACAGTAGTGAAAAAGAAAAAGAGATAAATTTTTTTTATGAATAAATAATCAAATAGGACTGACTTTTTTTATGATTTCACAATATTGAGCTAGAAATAGTAATAGTAGTAGTAGACTAGTGGAAATTTCTTCGATTCGGCAACTCAACCTTCATCCCTATCAAAAAGTTGAAGGGTTCTTTATGCACTAAACCTTTTTTATGGATCTACTTTTATCAACTCTCTTCACTCCGTTTTTTTTTTTCCGATTTCTGTTCCTGAGAAATATAAAACATGCACAAACCTCTTTCTCTCTATCCTGAGATCGAGAAGAAAACGATAGAAAATTCTCTGCCAAATCTGCCTGTCATGGATTTAGAAATTTATATTGAAAAAAAAAAGATATTTTGAATGAAATATGAGAAATTAATTATCTCTGAGATTAGAAAAAGGATGTGGACATCATAAAAACAAATAGTGATTAATACTAAATAACGGATTTCTTAATTTAAAATGAAGCTATTATGTTTTATTTTATATATTAATAATTCTAAACTCTTTATCAGCAATGGTGACTCTTTCTAAGCTAACATCAGTGATTCAATAGAGTCCAGAATTATTACATACACCTGCTCTTATAAACGTCTAGTTTGATGAGGCGACAAGGTATGTCAGATAAGAACGAAAAAATTTGGGTAATGAAATATTCAAAAAATAAGAAATTGAGATGCAAGTTGTGGCTGTATATCTTTAGTAAAGTAAGAAGGGAGGCAGAGGCAGCCAAGAAAGAAAATTCTCCGAATGCTTACTGGAGACGTTTTGGCCCATTTATTATGAATCATCATAATTCTGCTTCTGCTTCCATTAGTATAGAAATTATATATCATCTTTTGGAAGAAAATGCATATAGTTAATATTTACTAAATCAAACAGCCGAAAAAGATAGGAGTGCCGCCTGGAGTCGACCCACGGATTTGCCGATCTGTACTCAGCATGCTTTGGTTTAGTGGTAGGGCATGCTGAGTACAAATCGGCAGATCCGTGGTTCAACTTCTGGCGGTACTTCTATCTTTTTAGGTTGTTTGATTTAGTAAATATTAGGCTGAACGCACACCGAACGAGCAAAAACGTTTTCGATTAAAATGTTTTGTCCAAGAGCAAAACGTTTTTCTCGATGCCAACTCACATCGATTGAGCAAAAACGTTTTCAGACAAAACATTTGTGTGCGTTGACCCGTAGAAAAGCATTGAAAAAACAGTTTTAGGCAAAAACGTTTTGTTCGAAAATGTTTTTGCTCGTTCGGTGTGCGTTCAGCCTTAATTATATGAATATTTAACATTTCATTATTTCCATACAGATAGTATGTGTAAGATCCGAAACCATTTTTATTTTTTTCTCCAACTAATGTCCATAAACCAAATTAATATTTGCAGGTGAGTTTACTTTTAAGTAAAATAATTTTGTGTAGATTTCTAAAGAAGGCACATATTTCCGCGAAAATGTTCAATTTTAAATGAATAAATTGCCCTCGGGGCATGGCGTAGAGGTTAGCGTGCTAACCTCATATACCAAACGTCGCGGGTTCGGACCCCAGGCAGTCCGATGATTTTATTTAAGCCAATTGGATACCAAATGGCTTAAATAAGAATGCCTGGACCGTTATCAATAACGGATATCGTAAAAAGTCTTATATGGCCTGAGTTGCCGAAAAGACTGTGTGAATGTGTGTGTGAGTGTGAGTGTGAATGAGAAAAAAGTGTGAGTGTTAAAAAAAAAATGAATAAATAGCCTATAAAAAATAATCACAGCGTTTGTTTTGAAATAAAATATCTCAAATTAAAGTGGGCTATGAAGACAGTCGTCTTCTGACTTCATCAGCTCTTGAAATTTAATTTTTATTAAATAATAAATTTAATAAATTAAATTATTTAAATTTTTAAATTTTTATGAACGATATCAATTATTACACAGACATCTTTCTTTAAGCAAATATATTGTTTATATGAGAGAAAAAAGTATCCTTAATAATTTATTGATAAAAACTCCCATGGGCGAAACAAAACGTGGAATAAATCGAAAAAATTTTTGTTTCTAAACTAAAAATTGATGAAGTTACTTTTTAAAAAATAAGAGAGAGGAAGATAAATAATCAAGAGAGAGAGAGAGTAGATGAAGAATTTTAACAAGTATTCCAGATGAGGGCTTGTAAAGTGAATTCCTTCAGACTTTAAGTATAAATTCACTCTGAAAGCCCTCATTTGAAATTTGTTTCTTTAGCTTCGATCGATGATTCATGTCATTCATTCCTTGTAGAGAGTGTCAAAGAAGAGGGAATAATAATAATAAGCACTTAATTTGGGGAAGATTAAAACAAAACAGTTCTATTTTTCTTGGTTTGTTCATTGTATAATTGGCTAGCTCGGGCCCGCCTTCAAATAATAAGATATTTAAAAATCTGATGACTAGTCGCACAACATAATATAAAATTTATAAATATAGAAAAATATTTATATTTTGTTAATATGGTAACGATGCCTCTTATCTTTCCTATGAGGTACAAGAGTAAAGTGTGCTTCAAACAATTTTGATGACAAAATGAGAATATACATTTTAAAGAGCATCTGAAAAATAATTGATTTATGAATTTTAATCAAAATCGTTGAAGCGAATTTTGAGAAAATCGAAAAAAAACTGAAATAGTACATCAGTAAAGTACTAGTACTTTTTGGCCGAGTTTGTTCAAAAGCTTATTTTCAAGCGGGGGACTTAAATATAAAATTAGAGCCTCTTAGCTCAAATCCTTCTTGCTTTAAAATGAGCACACATACATACAATGTTGAGAAAACCACTTTTTTGGACTCATGGGACCTCAAAACGTGTATTTTCATCAAAATCTGGACGAATTTTTGACATAAAATCAATACTTTCTATACTGTATATATTAACATATACTGTAGGTAAGAGAAAGTAAAGTGTCAATAATAATACTTTAAACAGTTAATCTAAATACATAATTTTTGTTTGATGTTTTTACTTTCTCTTACCCTATATATGAAATATATAGAGAGAGAAAGTATTGCGATCATGTCAAAAATTCAATGTCGAGATTTTTTTTATTACAATTGACAAAATTTTTAGTGCAGTTGGTGTTTAAAAAGAAATTTTTTTTTTTAAGTCGTTCATATAAAATGAAATTTCGCCTGTCTGCCTGCCACTTTGCGATGATTAAAACTCTGTTTATCATCAATCATCTAATCTATACTAAACTTATTATTCGCCCCCATTTCACCCCCCCTTTTCCATTCAGTCACTCCCCTCTAGCTGTGCTTGGATTAATAATTTCATCCAGTGGGATTAAACATTAAACTTCACCTTCTCTCGTTCACAACAAACAAGCCGAGGGAATTACGTATTTAATTTTAAATAAATTAATTCGTTATGACACGCCGGCTAATTGATTTCAAATACTAATCAAATTTTATATATTATAATTATAACGGTATGGGAAATAAAACGACATTCTTTATTTACATTTCAAAATATCAATTGATCACTAACTATTACATTGGAAATTCGGTAAAACAATATTTACATATTAAGATATAAAGAGATGTTTCAATTGAATCATAATCAAGGAAAAAAAAATTTTGTATTTATGAAAATGTTAACTTATTGCAATTAATAATTCTAACAATGATAAAATAAACAAATGAAGTAGAAATTTGACAATTCTGATCTACTTTAGTATGTGATTTATTTACCAGGTATACATTTTTCATATGTCTTATACGATCTTATTTAGAGAAATAAATCTAACGCGACCAAAAGTTCAACAATAAAAAAAGTGCCCTCGGGCTTGATGTAGTTTGTAGCACGCCTGCCTTGTATAACAAGAGTCGCGGGTTCTGATCCCAGGCAGTCCGATGATTTTATTTAAGCCATTTGGATACCAAATGGGTATCGTGTAAAGTCTTAAATTGCCTAAGTTGCCGAAAAGACTGTGTGAGTGTGAGTGTGAATGAGCAAAAAAGTGTGAGAGTTAAAAAAAAGAGTTAGGAAAAGTAAATAAAAAACGAATTCAAAATATCGTAAAACGAATTGTAGAGATATTTTATTTGGCTGCAAGGATGACATCCGAAATATTTGTTGTGATGGTGGATAAAACTCTTCTCTCTTTGCCTTGACTATCCAATCTTTATCAACAACTTTTAATTCAAATGGCTTAAATAAGAATGCCTGGACCCCAAATAAATATAGGCCCTATATTAATTAATAACGGTTATCGTAAAAGTCTTAAATGGCCTAAGTTGCCGAAAAGACTGTGTGTATGTGTGAGTGAATGTGAGTGTGAATGAGAAAAAAGTGTGAATGTTTTTTAATAAAAAAAAAAAAAAAAAACAGCAACAATCATAAAACAATATATCACCTACTCGACTAAAGACTTGTCTCCATAATACTAGCCAAAAGTAACAACTTCAATTAGTAATAAACAAAATTTGACCTTGTTTACAATATTAATGAGAAGATTAAAAAAAAGAAAAAGTGAGTTAAGGTTAAAAACAAAAAATAGCAAAGCCATAACAAGTATATTTTCTTCAGTCTTGAAGACGTATATGACCGAAACGTCAGTTTGAAGTGGCATCAATAAAGAAATATATATTCCATAGTTGTTGAAATTCAGACAGCACTATTTAATTAATTAATTAATCAACGACTGTTGAAGGGACAATAAATTTGACCCGAAAGGACTCAATGTTCAAATATACATCTAGCGCTGCTCCTCCCTTCTTTATAAATAGGTAGCTATATATATATATAGGCCTAAATATTGAAAATATCAATATACACTAATACAGAGAGCATACAAAAACCATCAAAGAAGATATTCGACCCACAAAAATTATAATACCGACAGATAATAATTGATGGTGATCCTACCTAACAGGTCGGTCCAGGTCGGTGATCTCGTCTGCTGAAGAGACGTCTTCAGGTCTGCATCTGCGCTCTCTTCGGATTGACCCAACACGAGATAAGGAGGGCTTTTTGCCGATTGTTGAAATCACACCACCGTCTTCATGAACGGGATAATGCACTTCGAGGGCATCCTGTAATGAGAGAAGAAAAATAATTTAATAAAATCAGAAACCTGCATTAATGGAGAGAAGCCTGAGAAAGTCATATAAATTTTAAAATTTATTTAACAGATTTGGTGACTGTATAAATAATCTTGATCTTGTGATTTCATCTAAAATAAAAACCTATTATTTTCTAAAATATTTTTTCCTAAAGGATATCACAGGATGTGGAACGGCTAACTCGAAGATTGAGGTGAGTGTAATGTTAATAAAATATATTATTATTATTATTATTAAACCTATTATTTTCTACTTCGTCTCAAAAATAAAGGCACTTTTATTTTGGCTGAAATCTTCCTTTCTCCAAGATCAAGATTATTTATAGAAGGCTCTTAAAAAAAAACTTTGTTTATAATGTTCACTTGTTCCAATGTGAAACTAGCCTTAAATAAAATAAAACTATTTGGATCATAGAAAATATTAAAAAAATTTTACTCTTCCATAAAAATTATCTCGTTTTTTTTTTTTAGCTCGTATTATAAAAAAAAAACTGTAATTTTTCATGATATCAAAATTTTGTGATTTTGCATGTTTGCACTCTGTTTATTAGTCAAAAGATTAATATAGCCTACTGTACTATTCAAACAGGATAGAGGGAGAGGGCAAATTTAGGGCATCCGTTCAATATCCGGAATAAGTGGTTGCTGATGATGATGATGATGTAAACTAGAGGGCTCAACTGACCAACTATATTGCTACTATCTTGCCATAAACAAGACATACTAAAATAAAGATAGCGTCTATCTGGGCTCTCCATAATCAAATCATTTTATTAATTTTTTAAAAGGAATGTTTAAGGAAAAACTCAAAGAATGGTGGGCTTAAATACAGCCTATTACTTTCTCTTACCTAATATATACAGTATGTATATATAGAGAGAAAGTATTGGATTCATGTCAAAAATTGGATGTCGAGATTTTGATGAATATACACGTTTTGAGGTCCGTTGAATTCAAATAAAAAAGTGGTTTTCGCGACCTGGTATGTCTGTCTGTGCGTCTGTGTGTTTTTAAGCATAAAGGAATTGAGCTACTAGGGTGAAATTTTATATTTAATCCCCGTGGGCTTTTAAACAAAATCGGCCATAAAGTACTAGTACTTAAATGATGTACTTTTTCACTTTTTTTTCAAAATTTACTCCAAGGATTTTGATAAAAATTCATAAATCAATTATTTTTTAGATACTCTTTAAAATGTATATTCTCATTTTGCGATTGAAATCTTATGAAGACTACTTTACCCTTGTACTTCATAGGAAAGATAGAAGAAGTGGCATGGAAACAAAATGTAAAATATTTTCCCATACTTTTACATCTTGAAATTCAAACCCTAACTGACGGAAACTAAATATATGTCGACACAAAAAAATCTGGTGTGACAAAGCACAGTACACAACTTTCCGAATGGTAAGAGAAAGTTGTGTGCTATGCGACCAGTCACACCAGATTTTTTGTTTTAATAGTTATAAAATCTAAAACTGAAAGGTAAAAATAAATTTCACATGGGGAATTCACCAGCGGATTTTTTTTTTTGGAATATACTAGTCACGTGTACATTCGTACATTCCATGCAAGAGCTAGTAGAGATACCATTTTTTTTTTAGAACTTTTTTAATTTGATAGCTTTAAGCTTTAAGTGGGAGGAGGTGGTACAAAGTTGTCTGTATGTTGGTGGTGGTAACAAGATGAAAACGTTTGATTAGAATTAGAAACTCGCTCGACTTGATTCGGGAAACTTTTTTTTTTCTAGTTTGGAAATGACTCGAGGAAACGCCGCCAGTCAATTCCAAGTTAACCCGAAGGAAAGAGAGAGAGAGCACTGGACCATGACTTCAGGCTCCCATCAATTCAAATCAAATTTTTTTATATAGTCGATTTTTGAAGAAATAAAAAAAAGAGAAAAAAATTTCCTTACGTTGATGATGATGATCATCATCATCATTTAGAGATAATTTACTTAAATTGCTTTAAAGGCGTATTGTGCAATGGACTTAGATAAATTGCATACAATTAGATTTATTATAATTTATTTTTATAATAATAGGCTATGTTTATAAATCAATTCAAGTATTTTTACAATTCTGATCAGGGTTGGAAAAAACCTGGGTTTTTCGGTTTTTTTTTTTTTTTTTTTAATCGACCTAATCGTATTCTTAATACGTGGAAAACTTAAAAGGGAGAAAATTTTCTTTTTGGTATCATAGGTCCTTAAAAAGTATATTTCCTTTAAATTTTTGAGCGAATGGCACATTTTCCTTTATAAGAGAAAAGAGAAAATAAAAAATAATTAAGAAATTACCGAAATGACTTTTTTTTTCATATAACAAACAAAAAAAAATTATTAAAATATTTGATAAGAATTTATTAATGATATTAAAAAGTATCAGACACAGCTTTCTTTCCCTCCCCTCTTCCCCTTTATAACATCCTCCCCCTCCCCCATCCTACTCTCTTTTTCTTCCACTTCTTTAGAAGAGAACTTTTTGAAAATTCTATTATCCCATTTAAGAGGGAAGTTAACTTAATTAATTCTTTAAAATTATATTGTCTTAAAAAGTAAATATTTTAAATTCAAATAATCTGTGCTAAAAAAAAAGGAGTAGGAAAAAGAAAAAGGTGAAAGTGATTCTAAAGATTTGAGCAAATGATTTTAAAGAGCTTTTTTTCTGAAAGAAAAGAGAAAGAGAAAATATCTTACTTTTATTTTCAGCTGGAAAGTGATTTGTTTGAAATTATATAGGACTATAATTACATAAAATAATTACTCCCCTCCTTCCCATAAAATAATCATAAATAAATATTTTTATTAATAAAAGGGAAGATATGAGAGATGCAGCTAAGATTTTTTTTTTTTATTTATTCAATTCACACATCTGACGTTTCGGTTCCGTGTTTGAATCATCTTCAGAGCTGGCGAAGTCATCGCCAGATTCAAACACGGAACCGAAACGTCAGCTGTGTGAATTGAATAAATAAAAATAAAAATAAAAAAATTTAACTGCATCTCTCATTTTTTCCCTCTTATTAATAATATAACATCACAGCTATAAATTGTTTTGTGTAATTAATATTTTTGCCCTCGGGTTTGGTATAGTTGGTAGCGCGCCTGCCTTGTATACCAAGGATCGAGGGTTCGGATCCCAGGCAGTCCGATGATTTTATTTAAGCCATTTGGATACCAAATGGCTTAAATAAGAATGCCTGGACCACAATATATATGTATATTCATAATATCTTATAGTCTTATATGGCTTAAGTTGCCGAAAAGAATGTGTGTCTGAATGTTTTTTTTTTTTTTTTTTAAACATTCACACTTTTTTCACATTCACACTCACACTCACACACGCATTCACACAGTCTTTTCGGCAACTTAGGCCATTTAAGACTTTAAAAGATATCCGTTATTTATAATTATACATATTGGGGTCCAGGCATTCTTATATAAGTCATTTGGTATCCAAATGCCTTATATAAAATCATCGGACTGCCTGGGGTCCGAACCCGCGACGTTTGGTATATGAGGTTAGCACGCTAACCTCTACACCATGCCCCGAGGGCGTGTCTGAATGTGAGTGTAAATGTTTTTTTTTAATAATAAAAAAAAAAATTAAGAAATTCTAAAACATTAGAAATTTATAAATAGAACAAACAATTCAGTAAAGGCCATAAAAAGCATCACTACAGATGGAATATTTGATAATAAAGAAATTTCTCATGCTATAGAATAATTTGGAAGCAATGTTAAGCCACTATCTGTCCTACATAGAGGAAAACTATTTCAGAAAATATTCAATTTAGAAGCGAGTGTGTAGAGGATTTTCTGGAATTTTTTGCGCCTCCCCTTTTGAGAATTTGCGGGCCCGAGTATTTTTCCGTCCCATAAAGTCCTCTATAAGACTGCAAAATTTCATTCCAACTAGAAGTTGATCAAACAGAGCGTGACAGACAGACGGACACTCCGCTATTTTATATATACTATAGAATTTTTTTGACTAACAATAAATACCGTTATACCTGAACTTGAAAATTTTATTAAAGAATTTGTCCTGTTTTTAAATAACTTAATAATAAACATGTATTATCAATTAATTAAAACTTTAAATAAATAAATAAATAAATAAATAAAAATCTCTTAAGAACAAAAATAAAAATTTTGTCAGCATTTGATGCAAGAAAGCTTTAAAATATATAAATCTCTGATCTTAAAAAAACCACATACCAACCATAATATAAGAGTTTAATTAAAAATATTTGCATAGAATATAAATTAACCTAATAAAAAAAAAAAAAATCTTTTTGCTTAAATGTGAAGTTTATTTTCTCATTATACTCTCAACTTCATTTCTAATGGGGAAATAAATAAAAATGTAATAAAAACAAAACAAAAAAACATCAGAATGTGTTGGCTTTTAATTCACTAAATTCAGTCACGTGTTGTTTGTTCTTAAACCTCTCACTAAAAGATACGTGACAATAAAAAAAAAAAAGTAAAAAGTCTGAGCATCAAATTTCATATTATAAAAGAGAAAGAAAGAACTGATTAAAAAATCCCTTTCGAGAGAAAGAGAGAGATAAATGGTTTCTTGACTTCTCTCCTATTCATCTTTTTCCCTTTGATGACGTCACCAAAAAGAAATAAACCTTAAAATTACATATCGGTCATATACGAAGTATAATTTGAAATTAAGAAAAAAAATTCATCTTCATTCCTTTTGACAATTTTTTTTTAATTTATCAAAGTTAGGATAAAGAGTTAAAATCAGGTCAGGGCAGACAGAGAGACTCATGGGGCGTAACTAGAGAGCCCCCCTCCCCCAGCCAAATTCCCTAGTTAAGCCCATGGAGACACTAATTTATTTATTTTTTATTTTAATATTATTAAAGAAAATGTTTGTTGAAAGACATTTTATAGGAGTAAAGAGGATTTGAGATACTATTTATAGAATTCATAAGCAATAAAAAAAGACCAAGGTCAAAGTCCGGAAAATAAAAAAATCAATAAAAAACATATGTTAAAAAATCTGGTGTGACTGGTCGCACAGCACACAACTTTCTCTTACTCTTCGACAAGAGAAAGTTGTGCACTGTGCTTGCCACCAGATTTTTTGTGCCGAGATATATTTAGTTGCCCTTAGCCAAGTTCTAAACTTGACCACGCGATTTATTGATGGCGCTGAGTTCCTGAGATATTAAAATTAAAAATACTCTTTGAATATTTAATAGAGTCAAAGAGATCAAAACAACAATAGGAAGTATTATTAAAAAATCAGTTGTGATTGTTTTAGATTTATGACAGCCAAATTGGAACAAAAACCAGAAAAGAAGAAAGGAATGAAGTTTAATATTGTTATAAAAAAATAATTAAGATTTTGGAAAAAATTATATCTTTTGGGAGGAATGGAAGAATCAAACAAATGTGTTGGGACAAAAGACTAAAAGAAAAAGGTCAATGAATGGGAGTCTGGGAAATTTACCTCTCCTTTTTTTAAATTAACAAATTCGAAAACGATTAATTAATGATTACAATTAATATTAAAAAATATTTTTAAGAATGTATTTGTTATACCATCTATATATAGGCCTAAATAAAATTATTTAAAAAAAAAAAAAAGGTAGCGGGATGGGTTGGAAATTTCAATTAATATTTAAAAAAAATTATATATCAATATAATTTTGTAATAAATAAAGGTTCGATAAATTAGTTTTTGTTTAAATATGCAAATAGGAAAAAAATAATTAGGAAAGCAAGATGGTGTTGGTTGGGTACCTGGATTCGGATGCAAGCAAGCGTTTGATGGAATCCTCGGATGGAGTTAATGAAGATCAGATGGTCACTCAGGTTGTTAAGGTATGTAGAGTATTCAGGTAAATGTTCAAAGATGAGAAGTGCATTAGGAGAGTGTGGGTTCAATTAACACAATCAAAGGTAGCGTCCTTTTTTGATCAAACAGGCGCGGGAGTGATGTTAAACACATGCCCTCATCATGGCGACTGATGGGATTACGGCAAGCAGAGAGAGAGAGACTTGATTCCAGCACGCGCCTAAAAGAAGCGCTCTCATTGGTCAGCGCGGATTCACTATCGGCCAATCACAAAAGGCTTATCAGATACACTTGCTACTTGCATAAAAAAACTTGTATGCAAATGTTACGTCATAATCACTGACAAGCACACAAGCATGGATGGCACTGGCGCAACTTGCGTGTACTTACATTTGACGTCATAATCAAATAAAATTTTAATAATTTAAATGATAAAAATTTATTAAAATAAAAATGATTCAAATTTTAGTTATAAAATATTATAGTTTTAGTTTGATAATGTTTATTATTTATTATAAAAATAAAAAATTTATTCGTATAATAGTAAGAAAAAAGTACGATACGAATTTAACCCTTATATTTTTACATTTTTTAAATTTATTTACTTATTTAAAATAATTATATTTAAACTAGCAGCGACACCCGCCTCTGGCCATAATAATTTTTATAATTTTTCAATTAATTATTTTATTTTAGCAATTTTTTTTTTTTTTAACATTTACACTTTTTTCTCATTCACACTCACATTACACAGTCTTTTCGGGAACCCAGGCCATTTAAGACTTTAGACGATAACCGTTGTAATTAAAATATATATTTGGGGTTCATGCATTTCTATTTAAGTCATCTGTTATCCAAATGGCTTAAATAAAATCATCGGACTGCCTAGGTCCGAACCCGCGACGTTTGGTATAGGAGGTAGGCACGCTATATTTTAGCAATTAATTTAGCTTTGATTTTTACTTTCGTATGCTGATTCAGATGAGTTTTTATTCAAATTAAATTGAATTCGGCCAAAAAATTTTAAAAACGTTTTTATTTTAAATTTAGTTATTATTGATTGGTCAACTGTCTTGTACAAGTAACAGTTTCGATGCAATTATCATCCTCAGGACTTACAAATTTAACAACGCATTCCAATATTACCAATATTGCCGAACATACGTCCTAGCCTTTGCAGAGTCAATTTAATTTGATTTTTACTTTCTCTTATCTATAGGTCTATTATTAATACAGTAGAATTCCGACCATTCCCGGGGTGGACGTTTTGGTACAAATTATCGGGATTACCAATTATTAGCAAATTTGTACGAATTATCCGGAAATATTATAAGGAGGTATATATAGCTGAATGTTGATATTCAAATTTGGTAGAAAGAATAAGCAAAGCAGCTAGTTCACTTTATTGTCAAACAAGAGCCAACGTTTCGGTCACATATGGGACCATCTTCATGGCCAGGTTAATGTCAGAAAAATATTTATCCTCGCCAAGTTATATTGGGCATACACAATTGTGAGTAGCACAATCATGTTATAATGCCCAAAATTTATTATTAACATACCATGGACAAAGAGTGAATGGCATTATCAGGCCCTGAAGATGGTCTCATATTTGACCGAAACGTTGGCCCTGGTTTGACAGTAAAGTAAATATAAACTAGCTGCTTTGCACATTCTTTCTACCAAATTTGAATATCCGGAAATACAAATAATCGGGATATACGAAATATCCGGATTCCACTATATATAGAGAAGTATTGCATTCGTGTCAAAAATTTGATGTCGAGATATGTTTTGTGGACTTGCTGAGTTCAAGAACACTCAAAATTTTGGAAGGTAGTTATGGCAACAGTCTACAAGTGAGCTACGAAACCACTTGATGGATTGTAAAGGAATATTTTTTTTTCTATTGAGTGGATAATTTCCCTTTGATTGGAAATCCATCCTTCATTATTAAGATTCCTAGCTTCAGCTTGTATTTTTTTTCCTCAACATCTTCAATATTAAACTCTATTCAAGGCCTCATAAATCATAAGAGATAAAAATAAAAGAAAAGGTGTCCGGGTCAGGTAACTCTCTCTGTAGGTGATGCTTTTTTCAAAAAAAAGGAAAAAAAAAACCTCTCTTTCGCAACCTGAAGATTGGCCGCTTATATAGAAAAGGACATGATATATCACCAACAAAAGGAAAAACATTGATCTTGTCGACATATGAATTAATCTTACTATATATATAAACGGGTGATGTGTTTGTGTGCTATACTACGTACTAGCAGCAACATCAGTGGTCCAATCTACCCAACCTATACACATTAAATAAAAAAATATATATGGGAAAAAACAAAACAAAACGTAACAAATAGCCTTGTCACCAAGAGGAAAATATATTTTCACAGAGCTGCTATAGACGTATGATTGATTAGTTGATTTCCTTTAAGAAAATATCAAACACAATATTCATATAATAATAATAAATATAAAATTTAGACATGTGTGTCGGAGATGAGAAAGTTCGGGAAATTAACATGTTATATACTGATTAAATATTTTTCTCAACCTCTGTATATAGCTATTTATCGATAGGCCTATATTCAGAATTCAATTAGTAATAAAATAATTTGTTTGTCTTACTTTTCTAATATTCAATTATATAATTGGAAGTTATGCCTGGTTGGGGGGAGGGGTAATCTAGTGTGATTCATCGCACAGCACACTATTTTTTCTTAATTTCTTAATTACCCCCTTTACCTCCCCCCTTATATCCGCCCTTGATATGACATCCTTTAAACAAAATTTTATTTTTTATTTATTATTTGTTTAAAGTATTTTTTGGGAGCTGAGGCCATTTAGGTCATTATTTCAATTGATTGGTATCCAATTGAAATAAATTTCTCCCCTGGGACGGGATGCGAAACATTGACCTTTGTCATCCGAAGCGAATGCTCTACCTCTAAAATCTTTTATAGTCGTGAAGATCAATATACACCAGGTCAGAGAAATTTATTTTGGCTACAACTTTTCTCCAGAAATTTATATTTTGAAAATTCCTATATTGAAAGTATTTTTTTTTATTTGCAAAGTAAATAACATTAAAAATCACTTTTATTATTTTATTTTTTTTCTCAATCACAACAAACAAATTTCTCTTTTATTTATTCATTCATTCTTCATTGAACTCTTTTATCCTTCCACCTGATTGACATGCTAATTATTTGTTTCTAATAATCAATATTTGTTTTTGTTTTTTGTTTATTTAAAGATAGACAATCCTTCAAACGTCAATTAAATGTCAAAAAAGAGAGAGAAGAAACAAACAAATCAAACAAAAGGGGTTTGTTTATGGATTCAATTAAAATTGATTGGAGAATTTTTAGATTCTTAGGAATTTCTTCTCGCTAATAATAATAATAATAGGCTAATAATAATAATACAACTCTTGATTTTATCAGTGTTAATTTTTTTTTTTCCCCCCCCCCCCCCGGGTTTTTTTTGGGGGGGGGAAAAGGGGGGGGGGGGGGGGGGTTTAATATTCCCTTTTAAAAATTCTCCTCCATTGTTGTATTAATTCT
Source organism: Euborellia annulipes (assembly GCA_023213315.1). Taxonomy (NCBI): domain Eukaryota; kingdom Metazoa; phylum Arthropoda; class Insecta; order Dermaptera; family Anisolabididae; genus Euborellia; species Euborellia annulipes. The sequence continues at coordinate 51,446 of JAKCPI010022867.1, forward strand.
TAATGCTTATGCGAAGATGAAATTGTTTTTGATCCTTGAAATAAGGGATTGATTGAAAAAAAAATTAATCTTGCTTTATAGGTAATTTTAGTTTTGTTTGTTTAAGAACATTTTTTTTTTATAGCTCGCCTTCTTTTTTTTTATTAGAAAAATTTGATTGAATATCAGAGGGTGGATGAAAATTGGAATTTTAAAGGAAAGCGATGATAATAATTAAGATAACTTTGCATATTTTAAAACTTTAATAGGCATCGTTTAACTATAGTAAAATACGTATCATCCAAATAATGTATGCATCGTGTTTCTTTTTTTTTATCTCTTATCAAATTTTTTTTAATTTACAATTGGAATATTGAAGTCCAAAAATATTAGATTTACATATTTTTGACGCGCATTACCATACCCCCACCGCAATGAAGAATTCGGATTGTTCTTCAAAAGCTGGAGAGAAAATTATGGATAATCGCTATAAGATATAAATCGCTATCTTATATATAAAAATGAAATGGGAAAAATGTATGTATGTATGTAAATATGTATGTATATGTTCTATAGAAATCCACACTTTTCAATGAATCCATTTGAAATTAAGTACACCTATAATACATGGCTCTGGGAGTAACGTAGTAATAATTTGAATCTCTTAAATATTTTGGAAAATTAATTATAATGAAATTTCTTCAATATGGGAACACAAAATCAACAAGTTGGCTAGAAATTAGAGAGCGTCCTTTATGCTGTGTGAACCAGCTTCCTACCTGACTATGGGCTGGGGGTGGGGGCTACGCAGCAGTTGAAAAACGAAGAGAGGAGCAGGTGACTGACCCTTTAAACAGTCATAAACAGACCCTTTTGTGCTGTTCCCAATCGGTACCCTCGCCTCGCTTGAATATAAGATCCTTCCTTAACATCTCAACACTTGCATTGCAACAAGAAATATCCCAAATTGGGAATAAACTTGCTCGATTAAGGAGAGCAAAGGGGTCCAGGGGCGCAGCCCCCTGGCTAGCGGAAAGCCCGCCGAAGGCGGGCTTGCGACTAGTAAGATATAAATCGCTAATGTCCGTCCGTCTGTCTGTTTGTCACGCCTATTTAGGCAACTTCCCGTTGGAATTTTGAAATGAAATTTTAAATGCTTAAAGAAGACCTTCTAGGGATTACAGGAAAATTATTTTCATCCAGAAATTTCTATAATTTTTTGAGTTATTAATTCTTAAAGTTACAATTTCTTCCATAGGAAATGTATAAAGTATTTATGTATTCGTTGCATTGATGTATTCTATGAATGTAAACAAATCCTCTAAAAGCACTGGATTGGGATATAGTAATGATAATTTTTTTTCATAATCAAGAAAAGGCGGAAGTCCGCCGTAGGCGGGCCCGAGCTAGCTCGCGGGGGAGGGGGAGGGGGAGGGGCGGAGCCCGCAGCTAGAGGAGAAAAAATTTCTCTCTATATTGGCATAAATAGGTTAACTATATAAGCTTAATTAGGAGAAGTACAAATAAAATTTCAAGTCAAAAAACTTCATCTGAAGAAGGAAATGGGAATCCACCTTAAATAGACTAACAGGAGTAACCACAATTGTCAGTTACTGATGGTAGTAATTGAAGTTTGAAGAATTGGTGCTTTTTTGTGTCTACATATATTTAGTTTCCGCCAATATATTAGAATTCAAGAAACCATGGAAAAATATCTATATTTTGTTGCCATGGCAACCATTTCTTTATCTTTCCTATGAAGCACAAGAGTAAAGTGTGCTTCAAACAATTTTCAGGACAAAATGAAAATAAACATTTGAAAGAGCATCTAAAAAATAATTGATTTTTGAATTTTAATCAAAAAAAAAAAAAAAAAGAGTACATCAGTACAAAAAAGGTCACCAACACCATTTTTGTAACCGGTATTTGATTATTTCCTTCCACATTATTATAAGAAGAAAAATTTCGAAAAAGTAAATACATACATAAACTGACCTATAAAATAAACAAAAGTAGAAAATACGGATAAAATCTAAATTTTTATTTGGATTTTCTTGCAAATACTTAAGTAATATTTATTTACAAAACTATACTTGATTACGATCTCATGGTGTACTTTTGTGTATTCTGAAGTGATTAAACAGCCATTGCACAAATACGTAATCAAATATTTAGCCATTTTAGGCCCCCTCTTCTTGTCAGCAAAATCTCCAACTCCCCTTGCTTACGTAAACAATTTGACCTTTTATTTTTTTTTTTAGGGAGCAAGAGTCTCTTTTTCGTTTAAAGTAGCTGACACAAACTACTAATCCCCCTCCTCCTCCTTGACAGCAAGAATAATCAATTTGTATGATTACGTAATAATTAAAAGGCCCTATATCATATCAATATTCAAAAAAAAAAAAACTCAAACCTTAGTTTTAGTTTGATAAAAATGGAAGAGATAAAAAAAAATATAGAGAGAAATTTTTTCGATTCAAATAGACCACCATCCTTAGCGTCTATTATTAAAAAAAAAAAGATTTTTATTTATTTCTCCATTTTTACAACAGTAATGGATTTTTTCCCTCATGTGTGGAGGTCATTAATTTCTCTTTCATTTTTTCATCTTTTCTAAAATACTCTCATTTTTTATTCTCTCTGTTCAACTTTAATTGAGATTTGAAAAAGCAATTAATTATAACAATTATCCTGAACGTATGAATGTATGTTTTTTTTTTTTTAAACATGAGAGAGTCATCATTAGACGTTGTTGGTTCGTTGGTATTGAAGGTCTCATCAAATAGACATATGAGATAAATTCGATAAATTCTTTAATGGTCGGGAAATCAATAGAGTTTCATTCCAATCGGTTAACCTTATTGACACTTAACCTGGCCACAGAAATTAGAGGGTCTGCGATTTATTAATCTAACGAAATTTCAGATTCGAAGACTCCCTTAGGGATTCATTAGCATTGCCAGACCAGAAGATAGGAGAGAGGATAATAATGTTTGAAAGAGGAAAAAATTTATCAATTCTCGAATAAAAAACTAATGATAGAAACAATCTTATGCTAAAAATTTTTTTAAAGTTAATGAATATGAGATATTAATAAAAGGCGGTGCCTGGGAGATAGACAACCGCAACGCAGAGCTGTCAAGTGGGTGGTCCAATCAAAATCAATTCTTAGAACAGGCTTCTTGTAGTAAATAAAGATTAGTAGTTTACTTCCCGTTATTTATTTATATTGACTAATAATTTATTTGAATAATTAAATAAGGCTTAAAAAAAGGTTATTAATAAAATTTTAATAATAGCAACTTTTTTAGATTCAGGGGATCTCAAAAAGTGTTTATCCATCAAAATCTCGACAAAAGTACATCATCAGATCGTATTGTAAATAAATATTACTTAAATATTTGCAAGAAAATTCAAATAAAAAGTTAGATAATTGCCATAATACTTTTTAAATCAAATGAACCCTATTTTCTACTTTTTTTTATTTTATAGGTCAGTTTATGTATGTATTTACTTTTTCGAAGTTTTTCTTCTTATAACAAAACAAATTAGAAAAAAATATCTGGTGTGACTGTTACACCAGATTTTTCGTGTCGACATATATTTAGTTTCCGCCGGTATAATAGCATTCAAGATGTAAAATTAGCCGGGGGCCTGGCAACGGAGTAGAGCAACAGTCACCACAATCGTTGCTGTTAAGCAATGCCAAGCGCGGCGAAATCTGGGATTGGTGACCCCCCGAAATCAGCGTGCAGAACATCCCCCGGTAGCCATCGGTATTATAAATTTAATAATATGTAAAATTAAAACCCTGATGGCCTCTGCAGCGAAAAAGGGGAATTTAAAAAAAAAAAAGTAAAAAAAATGTAAAATTTATAAGTATGGGAAAATATTTATATTTTGTTACCATGGCAAACATTTCTCCTATCATTCCTATGAAATAAAAGAAAGAGTAAAGTGGTCTTCAGAAGATTTCAATGGCAAAATGAGAATATACATTTTAAAGAGCAACTAAAAAATAATTGATTTATTGAATTTTAATCAAAATCGTTGGAGCGAATTTTGAGAAAATCTATAAAACTGAAAAAGTAAGTACATCAATAAAGTACTTTTTGGCCGATTTTGATTAAAAGCTTATTTTCAAGCTCTAGGGGGATGCCTAACTTAAAATATAAAATTTCAACCTCCTAGCTCAATTCCTTCATGCTTAAAATTGAACACACACCCATACACAGACAGACAGACTAAATCGCGAAAACCACTTTTTCGGACACAGGGGACCTCAAAACGTGTATATCCGTCAAAATCTCGACTTCGAATTTTTGACATGAATCCAATACTTTCTCTCTCTATATATTAACATATTAATATATAGAGGTTTTTTTTTTTTTTTTTTTTTTCTTTTCGGTCTGGCTTGGCGCGGTTGGTTTTCTCGGAAAAATAACTTTGAAGGGGAAGGGTGGGGGGGGGGTTCCCCTTTTCCCTTCGGGGGGAGACTTTTATAAAATAGTGGGATAAATTTTGGGAGGGGGTTGGGCGGGTACATAAACTTCCCATATAGAGGTAAGAGAAAGTAAAAAAACTGTTTTTTTTTTTATTGGTCAAAATTAAATAAAAGTTCGATTTTGTAATTTTTTTTTTTTTTTTTTTGAAAAAAAAAAACTTTTTAGTAGAAAGTTTCAATGTCTCTATCGATAAATAATAAATTTAGTAAACAGACAATGCAATTGGGGTTAGGAAAAAAAAAAAGAAGAAGAAAGTAGGAAAAAAAAAAGATGATCGAAAATAAGTTATTCAAGTTATCACCTGTGAAAAAGATGCCATTTGTTATCGACGTGTCAAAACTTTTTCAAAAAAAAAAAAAAAAAAAAAAAGAGAAAGAGATATATCTACTGAATATTTATTTATTCACGCATTTTATTTGGTCATTTCCACCCACAGGGTTCATATTTGTTAGAGTAGAACGATTTGTTAAAACAAAAGTCGGTTTAGGAAATTTACGCACGATGTGTGAGGATCACGGATATATATAATAATAAAAAAAAAGCACAAATTTGATGTAACCAACAACAACAAAGTCGTATAATGAATAAATGAATATTAATAAAGAAACGGTGGATTTTTTTTTATAATTATTTATTTCTCGCTTCGTTTGTTAATTCCCCCCCCGATGGGAATTTGTTTATTCAATTCGTAAAAAAAAATTTATTTTTCTCAATAATTCCCCATACGAATTTGATGCGATTTTATAGTTAACGAGGTGAGAGATGCTGTTTTCTGATGGCATCTCATCCATCTCCCCCCTCTCTCTAACGCCAGATTATTCTCTATGACATCCGAGTGAAGCTTTTATATATAATTTATGTTTCCTCTCCATCTTTCTCTTCTTATGTAAATATTCATATATAATAATAATAATAATACATGTCTGGAATATCCTTTCATTTCATCATTGGAATGAAACAGGAAAAAAAAACGGATTTATAAATGCAAATAATATGTATGAAAAAAATAATGTGTTTTAGAAAGTATGAAATAAATCATCGTGAAAATAATCAAAAGTACAGCGAGGGACAATATTAAGTCCCACCCATGCGTTTTCTACTTGTGATTAATTCATTGTTTTTAAAAAAAAATATTATATATTTTTTAATGGAAACTTTCATGGTGCAAACCTAGAGAATTTTCAATAAAGATTTTCATTTTGTTTTAAAAAAACAATTAAATAATCACATGTAGAAAACTCAGGGTGGGACTTAATATTGTCCCTCACTGTACGTATTTATTTTCTATTATATATGTAAATGTTAAAATCTGGTGAGCTACAGCACATAATCTTCTCTTAATTTTGGTAATTAAAAAACAACTTTTAATTAAAACACAACTTTTAATTACCAAAATTAAGGTTATGTACTGTAGCACACCAGATTTTAACATAATAGAAAATAAATACGTACAGTGAGGGACAATATTTAGTCCCACCCAAGAGTTTTCTACATGTGATTATTTCATTGTTTTTTTATAAAAGAAAATGAAAAACTTTTTTGGAAGTTCTCTAGGTTTGGAAATGGAAAGTTTCCATTAAAAAATATATAATATTTTATTTAAAAACAATCAAATAATCACAAGTAAGAAAAGACAGGGGTGGGACTTAATATTGTCCCTCACTGTACTTTTGATTACTTACACGATGATTTATTTCATACTTTCTAAAACACCTGTCACACCACATTTTTTGCGTATTTAATTTCCGCCAGTACATCAAAATTCAGAAAAATATTTATTTTAGTACCAGGTTATTACCAGGGCTATGTAAAACTATGGAAAATATCTTAGACTACTATATAAGAAGCGAGATTTTGACGAAAAAGACCGCTTCACGAAAAACAACACACCTGCCCAACGGGCAAAACCACAGTGACAGCTCTTCACAATCTTGACACAATGGATTGAGGAGTCAGTTAATAATAAAGAAACAGTCTTACGTAGTTTAGATATAGAGGGAGCGTTTGAAAACACCTCCTAAGAGACTATAGAAAGTGCTTTAATAAAAAGAGAGATAAATATCTCTACCACAAAATGAATAAAGCATATGCTAGAAAGCCGAAAGGTAACAGCAAAATTAGGAAGCAAATTCAAGACAATAAGGACACTATCACCACTGCTGTGGTCCTTGGTCGTGGACGAACTCCTAGAAATTCTAATCACAGAATGGGTATAAAACGATAGGCTATGCAGATAACCTTGTAATAATAATAAGAGGAAAACATATGAATCCAATACTTTCTCTCTATATATATTATTATATAGGTAAGAGAAAGTAAAAAAGTCAGAGAATCTGGGTTCTGATGAATATTTAATTCGAATGACAAATAATATAAATCAATGTGCCTGAACTCCTATATACATCGTTATTAATAGGGACCGGATTTTTAGGTTCGATTCCACTCGTTTTTAGGTTTTTGTAACACCCAAAATAGGCTGTTGTTTTTAGGTTTTCGTCCAATAAAACGCATTTAGGTGATTTTAGGTACTGTTCGTCTCGTTTTTAGGTTTTGAAAACTCCCAAAATAGGTTTTTTTTAGATTATCGCCTAATAAAACGCATTTGGGGGAAAAAAAATTTTAATTAATTTTAAATATGTACAGAAATTTGTAAAAAAATATTATTTTAATTATATTTTTTTTTTTTTTTTTTTTAATTTTAAAAAATATAATTGTAAAATTTTTATGAGACAAAAAAAGTTTTATTTATTTTTTAATACCTATGTACAAAAATTATTAAAAAGTAAAAAATACAAAAAATTACAGGTACCTAAAACATTGTATAAGAAAATTAAATAATTCTGGAAGTACATAAAATGAAATACATAATTCTATAATTTTTTCTCAATCTAAAAGCACCAATAAATTTAAAAAAAATCTCGGTAGATGAGTTTTCTAATTTAGGTGATTTTAGGTGGCCCGAACCTATTTAGGTTTTTTAAAATATTGGTTAAACAACCCCAAAACACATAAATCGAAAAAATAATTTGTCCATTTCGCGTTTGGAGTCAAGGAAAAAAAAGGTGAAAACCTAAGAATCCGGTCCCTAGTTATTAATATTATGATTATCGATAAAGGCCCTATGGCCTAAGATGCCGAAAAGACCAAAAAAGAAGTCAGAGAATCACCGCTCCATGATATGAAAAAGTTTTTTCTAAATAATTTGATTATTGTTTATATATATACAAATCTTATTAGCTCTCTAAATGTAGTATATTTGACAAAAGGGAACAAAAAAGATTTAATAGCCCATGATGAGAAATGGCAAGTGTCTAATTTTCTTGCTAATTTCGAGTTAATATTACTTAGTTACATATGTATATGTATGTTAAATTGATTTTCTACTCTTTTACTCTAACAGAGAGAGAGAGAGAATTTTAATATTTCACAATCACAAATGGACTTAAATACTTAATTACTTAAAAATTATAAAATATTTTCGCAAAAATCCATTAGATGAAATGGTCCATTGGTAATTTCATTTAATCTCCTAAAGAGAATTTGTTTAAAATTTAGTTATAGCCTAGTTTTTTTTTTTTTTTTTTTTTTTTTAATGAAAAATAAAGATATTAATTCGTAAAATTCTTATGTACCCTTAAAATTCGACGGAAATTGTTATGATTAGGCCTACAAAAAAAAAAAAAAAAAAAATTGTATCTAACAATTGTAAGACTAAAAAAAAAAAAAAAAAAAATAAATAAATAAAATTAAAAGTAAAAAAAAATCAATTGATTCAAAATTTCCATAGGCTCTGTGAATTTTAAACGTTGATGTTTGAAATAAATTATAGAGCATTATAGAGAAATAATTATAGAGGACCCTAAATAAATACTAAATTTCAAAAAATAAAAAGTAAAATTTTTTTAAATGTGTAAAAAGTCCCCTTTTGAATCGAAATTAACATGCAAATCCCCATTGGGATATAACATTGGCTCTATGGAACGAAGAGCCGAAAAGTGAATTTGAAAAAAAAAAACTGAATTACATCAGCAAAGTGTACTTCAAATTTTCACGAAAAATTTTACTGATACACTTTTTAAAGACCATATAAAAAAATAATTTATTTATGAATTCTAATCAAAATTGTTGGAACTAATTTTGAGAAAATCGATTGTTCAAAAGTTGATTTTCACGCCTCTGGGGGATGCCTAACTTAAATATAAAATTTCAGCCTCGTAGCTCATTTCCTTTATGTTTAAAAATGTCCACACCCACACAGAGACATCAATTTGGGGGACCCACTTTTTTGGACCTCAAAACTCAAATTCATGACATGATCCCAATACTTTCTCACTATATATCACATATAGGCTCTACGTAAGAGAAAGTAAAGAGATAAATTTTATATTCCCATGTTTTTGGGTTATCAGATTACAGTGTATTTAAATATTTGCGTGATTTGGTGGGCATTCAAGTGTTATGAATAAAAGGGGTGTGCTATGAATGAATATATGAATGACTTCCCTCCCTTCATCTTTCCCTTTAGCTGTTTGTTACTTCACATCGGAAGTATTTTCTTTAAGCCCTTTTGTGCTCACGTCTTTCCAGCAGACGGCAATTGTTTTAAATCTATTTCAATGGAACAATAAACTCTTTCTATTCAAGAAAATATAATAAATAGAGCAAAGGTTGAATTTTATATATTTTTGACAGTGAATAAGTAGAGGACGGTACCTCTCGTTCGTATTCGTAAGGAGCAGCGTCACTGTATGTCCTCCGCCTGGGGGTGGCCACCACGGGTCGCCCGTTATACGCCACTGCTTGAAGGAACAATTCCTGGTCTGCCCGATAAAGCTGTTGTAATAAATGATGTGCTGTATAAAGTCTCTGTAGTTCATGGGCTCTTCGTTTGTGTTGGGCGAGATCGTTCGCCTCTGTGGCCAGGATAAGTTCGGTGGTTCCCACGGGATGTGCCGAGGCGGGGGAATCCGCACCGCTATTGTTGCCGTATGGGTACAACTCCAGCTGAAATGAGAAAGAATATCAAAATTAGAAAAAAAAAATTCAAATTACTTTATTCTTTATAGGATTGCTATAAAAACAGATTTTTAATAATAATAATAATATAATTTAATTTATTAGATTTAAATCTTTAGAAACACAATCATTATATACATTCGTAAATTAAAAATTTTCTCGCCTTGATACCAATATATTTTGACAATGATATTTTAAATTCCTTAAGGTGCGCGACTCGGGGTGCTAATTTTGAGACATTCCAGCAGCCACAATTTTGAAGCTATCGATCTCAATTTTTTTTTTAAATTAAAGCTATTTAAAATATCTACAACTTATAGAAGTCCTATTTTTGATTTTCGAAAAAATAAATTTTTTTTTTTAGATTGATCGCATTGAATAAAAGATATTTTAAAAAAATTCGATCTATATCTTATAGATAATTAAATTAAATTATTAATCATTGTGTTTAAAAATAATTAATGTTTTGCCTTTAATTAATTAGCTGGAATCTTTCAAATGAAATGATATATTGGTCAAGCGCCTTAAACAATTGTTAGTTTCAGCAATTTGCAGTTACTCAAAAAGACATCTTCTAAAATAAAAAATCTGGTGTGTCTGGGCGCACAGCACACTTAACTTTGGTAAGAGGAAGTTTTGTACTGTGCTTGTCACACAAGATTTTTTTGTGTCGACATATAGGCCTATTTAGTTTCCGCCGATATATCAGAATTCAAGATATAAAATTTATAAACAAGGGATAATATTTATATTTTGTTACCATGACAACCATTTCTCCTATCTCTCTTGTGAAGTACAAGAGTTAGAGTGTGCTTCAAACAATTTTGAGAGCAAAATGAGAATATACAGCATCTAAAAAATAATTGATTTTTGAATTTTAATCAAAATCGTTAGAGGCTTGGTGTAGTTGGTAGCGCGCCTGCTACCAAGAGTCGCGGGTTCGGATCCCAGGCAGTCCGATGACTTTATTTATGACATTTGGTATTCAAATAAGAATGCTGAATAAGACATGAGTGTTTGGATTTTTTTAATGGTAAAATTTTTTTTTACATTAAAAAAAAAAAAATTGAAAATAAAAGGCGGCAATTTGTAAATTGTATTTCTATCCGTTAACATAGCATCATCTTTATTGTATAATAAGAACTATAATATTTAACAAGTGAGTTGGATATGAAGGATAGAGCTGCGGTTTCAGAGGTACAGAGGTAGACTCTAAAGAAATGAAAAAACCCCTTCGGAATACAAGAAAGCTAATGGAAAAAAAAAACTTCCATTAAAAGGCTTAAAGAGTTTTTGTCAAACCCGACTAAAGACCGGGATTTGCCCAGTAGAGTGTGTGACCACAAACCCAACAAAGAATTCTCCATTTATTTATTTATTAAAATAGCAAAAGATTATATTTGTTCAAAAGCAATTGGGCGTTGAATCGAAAATCTTGAAATGATTAGAGATCCTAAAGAATTTCATTTTAATCCTTAAAAATGTATTTTAATTTCTCCAAATTTTATTTTACATAGGCCTATTATTTTGTTAAAAGTTCCAGAACTATTTCGGACCAAATAAAATTCAAAAGAGATATAGATGTCCCAGATAATTTTGTGTTGGATCATATGCGTATCCAATTGCTAAATATTTTCATTCAATCATAATAACAAGTTATTATATTAAAGCATTTTTATTACTACGATGAATAAAAAAAAAATTTGCATATTTGAAATAATTAAATAGAATCAAAAAAATGCAATAAAAAAATGCACACTGATTGCTATTAAATTTCACATCGTATTTTTAATGATATAACTTAATTGTTTTCATAATAAATGGTGTAAATGGTAATCAAAATAAAAAAAAAACTCGGGTGTTCTCTAGTTGTTATTAAAAATCACTAATTTAGCCTATATTTTGCAATAAATAAAATTCATTATCATTTGGCAAAGGTAAAGTCAGAAATACTTCATTTTAACTTTTGAAAAAATTACCAAACTACCGCCTCTGAAAATTTTTGCCGCTCTAGGCTGCAGCCTTATTTTGCCTATTTAGAAATATGATCCAGCATGCATGCAAAAACATTCCGTGTGAATCGTCCTTTACTTGGGCTCACAGGTATTTGTCATCAATTTAACTAAATCTCACATTTATGAAATCTTATCACAATGGTACTACATAGTCTAGTCATCCCCGTTTATTTATCCTAGGTGGTTTCGTCCACGAAGACTAACCCAACCGATCTTTGGCCGTAGTTATCTATCGGCTCCCAGTGATGTTACATCATTCCCTAACTCTAATCCCTCCTCCTGCGGTCATTTCTACGAGGGATGTTCCGAAAGTAAGTTTCGTCAATTTTTTTCACACGGAAACTTTATTGTCCAAAAAAATACACCATATTTTTTCCCCACAGATATTGAGACATTCGTCTTAGCGTGTAATCAGTTTGAAGAAACCACTCTGGTAAAACTCGGTGCCCTGTGATGTATGTAATCGTCGCACACCCAAAAAGTCAATCAATGTGGCACGTTACTGTGAAACCCTCGCCAAACTCAGGTCTGCCATTTGGCGAAAGACACCAGATCTCTTGAGTGAAGGTGTTGCGCTCTTGGACAACAACGCTACATCTCACCCAGCAAAGCTCACAAAAGAAATAAAAAAGGCTTCCGATGGGAGAGATTGGCTCACACTGCAGCCCCGATCTTGCCCCATCGGACCTTCACCTGTTGCATTGAAGTGTACTCTCGAGACGTCACTTCCAAAACAATGCTGAGGTGGAGCAGGCTGTGCGATTATTCCTTACATCACAGGACACCAAGTTTTACCAGAGTGGTTTCTTCAAACTGATTGCACGCTATAATAAATGTCTCAATGTCGGTGACCACCCTGTCGGAAAATAGTCCAAGGTGTATACCTCATGATGCCATGATGTATTTTTTTTTTTTTTTTTTTTTTTTTTTTTTTTTTTTTTTGGACAATAAAGTTTCCGTGTGAAAAAAATTGACGAAACTTACTTTCGGAACATCCTTCTTAGTTAAAGAACTAATCCTTTTTTCTAGTTCCCTCCTATTCCTTTTATCCAACCTAAGGAGGATATATAGTTTGAGGAGGAACTTTCTCAGCACCGGCGTGTAGCCTACTCCTTTCGAAGAATGCCTCACTGAGAGGGAATCTTCTTTACGAATTTACGACCGTTCCATAGGACACTAAAGTGGTTGCCTAATTTCAAGACATGGCTTTATAAGTTAATAGACAATAACTGTTATTTAGAATCAATTTTGGAAAGCAGATAAAAATCATCTCTCTGGATAACGACACTCCAATGTGGTCTTTTGTAACCCCTCTAAAAAAAAAACAATAGTCACACTTGATTTCACAATTTAAATAGAATTTTGGACAGTTCGCTCTCTCTCTCTCTCTATTACCAACCTAACTAAAAAAAGTGGACAAAACATTTTTATTTAATTTTTTTTTTTTTTTTTTTTTTCAATTTTTAAAACTATGTTTCATATCCAGATGTCAATCGGTTGATTCATTTGTTATTTATTTTACCGAATGGATACGTCATTTACATTCCCTCAGGAATTTATTTTTTTCTTTTTTAATTAATAGTCTACTCTAAACAAAACTAAAAAATAAAA
>JAKCPI010022868.1:0-12478 GCA_023213315.1 Euborellia annulipes
TTTTAATAAATAATTTCGAAATTAAAATAAAATTTGGTTCCTCGGAACAAATAACTCCGCCCCTAAGGGTAAGTCCCCACATTCTTCTTAAAATTGTTCGATGCTTTATATCAGGTAAGAATAATCAGGGAGAAATAGTCCTTTCTCTTAAATGAAGCGCCTTTTACAGAACACACCCCCTTCTGTTCCTCTGATAATTAAATAAATAAGAGATGAAACATATCCATAAATGAGCTAGTTAATTATTTAAGCATTAAATTTATTAAAGATTAACTTTAATAGAATTTTTGAACATTCAGTCTACTTTGAATTATAAATAATTTATAAATTTATACAGTATTGTAATTCAAATAAAAATTTCATTTAATTATTCTTTTGTAAATTTATTAATAATATATAATAATTATACTAATGTAGGATGGTCTAAAAATTCTGAATTAATTTAAAAAATTTTAAAGAATTAACTTAGTGGTTGCGGGAGAATTTGGAATAAAAAATTTGAAGACCAAATTTAAAACCAAATATCGAAAGTAATTTATTAAGGGGGCACGGGAGCGAACTGATTACGCATGTTTTTTTCCCGATAAGAGGGCGTTGTGTGTCATTAAAAGTATGCCCAAAAATCAAGTATTCAAAAAATTTGCCAAGAGATGCCAGAATGGTAGCTAATAATATTTAGGTTTTTGGTTGGTTTCCAGCTGATCTTTTTAACAATAAATACTTTATAAATGTTATTAAATATTATGTTTAATAAAAGCAAAAAAATATATGTAAATATAGACCAGATATAGGCTAATACTTTATCGTCTGTTAGACTAGCTCGCCATCTATTGTGAATGTTGAACTAATTTGCATTTGGTTTTTAAATAAATCCTTATCTAAGCTTATTTTAAAATTTCTTAATTAATATGTGATTAATAATAACAATAAATTCATTTTTAAATTTAATACAAAATTTTAAAGATTATTGGGACTGATTGTTTTTTTGTATTTGTTTGATAACAAAAAATCTGCGTGCACATATAGCACACAATCCTCTCCTTACCTTCGGTAATCGAAAGTTGTGTACTGTGCTTGTCACACCAGATTTTTTGTGTCGACATGTATTTAGTTTCCGACAGTAGGGTACAATTGAATTCAAGATGTAAAATTATATATGGGAAATATTTATATTTTGATACCATGGCAACCATTTCTCCCGGCCTTTCTTATGAGTACAAGAGTAAAGTGGTCTTCAGAAGATTTCAATCACAAAATGAGAATATACATTTCATAGAGCATCTAAAAAAATAATTGATTTTTGAATTTAAAAAAATCGTTGGAGCAAATTTTCGAGAAAATCGAAAAAAACTGAAAAGTACATCAGTAAAGTACTAGTACTCTTTGGCCGGATTTTGATTAAAAGCTTATTTTTTCCGGTCCAGGAGGATGTTTAACTTAAATATAAAATTTCTAGCCTCATAGCTCAATTCCTTCATGCTTAAAATTGAACACACACACACCCACACACTCACACACCCACAGACAGACCATGTCGCGAAAACCACTTTTTTGGATTCAGGGGACCTCAAAACGTGTATATCCATCAAAATCTCGACATCGAATTTTTTTGACATGGATCCGATACTTTCTCTCTATATATATTACATATATACATAGGTAGAGAAAGTAAAAGAGTTAATCACGATAATTTTTTAATAAGTCATTAAAAAATTATAGCTCGATGTCCCAATGAATCTCTTATGATTTAATTCATTAAAAAAAAAACCGCATTGAAAAATTCCTTATAAAAGTTTTTTTTTTTTCGTATAAACCAACTTTTCCATCCGAATGCTCCCTCGGCACTATGGTTCAAAATTTTATATTTCATATTTTTGCATATTTATGTTGAAAAGTCTCTATAATAATAAATATTATAAAAAAATATATAAACTAATAGGCTTAATAAAATACGAATTATTTTTTAATGGAAGGGAAAGTTTAAGGCCCAAATGTTATTATTTTGCCCCTCTCTGAAAAGTCTAGGTAAAACGTGTCAAGAGATAGTTTGTTGTGTTTTGTAAATTAGATCGAAAACTTTGTCGTGTGTATATTAGGAGGTGAGACAGACCAGAGGGATATAACGTATTCAGTTATACAATGCAAAACGGAGGTAAATGGATTCAGACAGGAGGGGGTTCTCTAGTAAATGCATTTATTATATAAACATTATATGGACCAGGACAAGGAGTGAGTTTTCAGCAGCCATTCGTAGAAATCAAATCAAGGTAATCAGAAAAATTGTTTAAATCGAAACTTGACTTGTATTAATAAATTTAGGTAATAAAAAAAGGGTGAATAAAATTTCTATCATCTGATACAATAAATCGCCTGTGCTTGTTGATATGAGTTCTATAATTTGGAACGGCTTAATAACGTGAAGGTAGAAACTTAAAAAATCTGGTGTGACTGGCGTACAGCACACAACTTTCTCTTACCCTTCGGTAAGAGAAAGTTGGGAACTGTGCTGGTCACACCAGATTTTTTGTGTCGAGATATATTTTAGTTTCCGATAGCACCTTAGTTTCAAACTTGATTTTAAATGTTGACTGCTTGAAATAAACTATGGTTATTTTTCAAAATTTTAATCTCATATTTGGACATTTTATACACAATAGAGAATCGTAAATAAATACAAAATTTCATAAGAATTGGAAAAAAAAAATTTTTAAAGGTGCCTGAAAAGTTTCAAAGGGGACCCCTTTTGAATCGAAATTAACATACAAATCCCTATAGGAAATTAACATTAGGCCTATGAGAGAAGGCGGAGAGACAGGCGATAATGTTTGCAAGTAGAGAGAGAGATATATATATGTTTTCTCCTAAGCAATTAAAGACACAAATAAATGGGAATTTAAATAACAATTGATTTTTAATCTAATAAAAAGAAAAAAGATTTAAATTCCGTTACCATGGCAACCATTTCTATCTTTCCTATGAAGAACAAGAGTAAAGTGGTCTCCAGAAGATTTCAACGGCAAAATGAGAATATACATTTTAAAGAGCATCTAAAAAATAATTGATTTTTGAATTTTTAAAAAATCCTTGGAGGGAATTTTGGAGAAAATCGAAAAAAACTGAAAAAGTAACATCAGTAAAGTACTAGTACTTTTTGGCCGATTTTGTTCAAAAGCTTATTTTGAGCGTGTGGAGAAGGTACCTAAGTTAAATATAAAATTTCAATCCGGTAGCTCAATTCCTTCATGCTAAAAGAACAAGAGTAAAGTGGTCTCCAGAAGATTTCAACGGCAAAATGAGAATATACATTTTAAAGAGCATCTAAAAAATAATTGATTTTTGAATTTTAAAAAAAAAATCCTTGGAGGGAATTTTGAGAAAATCGAAAAAACTGAAAAGTACATCAGTAAAGTACTAGTACTTTTTGGCCGATTTTGTTAAAAAGCTTATTTTGAGCGTGTGGGAAGGTACCTAAGTTAAATATAAAATTTCAATCCGGTAGCTCAATTCCTTCATGCTAAAAATCTGTCCACACATACATACATACATACATACACACACACAGACCAATTTGCGGGACCCACTTTTTTGGACTCAGGGGACCTCAAAACATGTATATCCATCAAAATCTCGACATCGAATTTTTGACATGATCGCAATACTTTCTCTCTCTATATATTTCATATATAGGCTAAGAGAAAGTAAAAATCTTAGAGGAAGAGAACCTTGTCAGCCTCAGCCTCAGCCCCAGCGAGGACAGAAGAAGAAGTAAAAATTTGATAATTCATCATGGCAAATTTTTTTATTAATTTTTTTTTTTTTTTTTTTTTTTTTTAATAAACGATATTAATTTAGGCTTGTCCATGAGTTTGAAACATTTTCTTTTCTCTGTTGACGTTTCGCGGGCAGATCGTACTCTTCATCAGAATAACGTCGAAAGGTTATATCCTATATATTAATCTGTTAAACAGAGCAACCTGTCTTCGAAACCTCAATAGGCAAAAAAAATTATTTCAATTCTTTTGGATGACTCTTTCAAAGAAATTTATTTTAAAACAATATGATATGCTGGTCTGCACAGCCTTCGTTAATTGAAAGTTGTGTTCTGTGCTGTCCCAGAGATTTTCTATGTCGATTTTTAGGTAATTGAATGAAGTCAGTGACTGTATTTCTATAGACAGGAGAAGGAGCAGGTGCAGCAAAAATAAAAGCCTCCGAATTAATACAATTCAACGAGACGTTTCGGGTGAATTTATTTACCAATCTTCGGTCCTTCAAAATTGTTCCTAATATAATATTTTAGATCGTATTTTTATTTGTCAATTTGAATCAAGAGCGGATCCAGAGGTGTTCCTGGGGGGGGGTAATATGGTGTGACTGATCGCACAACACACAATTTTTTCTTAATTTCGGTAATTTATAGGGCAATTCTGAACTTGTTTGCCAGAATATAAATACAAATCAAATTTTTAAGTATTAATTTTTAAAATTTTACATTCAAAATATTTTTTTATTTATTTATTTTTTTTTCAAATCTCGGGGGTGGGGGTAATTACCCCATATACCCCATATTGATTTGAATATTGCCAAGATAGATCCAAACATTTTTGACTATTGGAGATACAAATGTAAAAGCAAATTATATATATAGGCCCTATGGTCCCTCCAAGTTCCTTTTATCCGACCTCTTCTATGCTAAGGAGGATGTTCTAGTTTGGTTTACTAGAAGTTACATAATAGTAGTTTTAGTAATTAAAAAAAAATCACACTCTGCGTCTGCGATATTTAAATAAAAACTCATCTATTTTAATTTATTATAGTTGCATCGTCTCAATAAATGGTTAGAAACAATTATTTAAAATAAATTTATTTTTCATCTAGCGACATATAAGAGAAAGAGACTTGATATATTCATTCAGACTTGTTCATTAAAATTTGAATTCCAATTACTATCATGATAATCATCTGCGTTGCGTTGTTTTCTATAGAAATAACACATACTATATATATTTTGAAATTATTTGTATTGATTTCAAAAGGCAAAATTTGAGGCCTTTCTCTCGCTCTTGATATTCTGAAAGCTTTTATATGCTTGCACACCAACGTTCTCTTGTTCATATGCCATGTAATTGCTTTTCTTGCTCATACCACTTAATTTCTCTTCTTTTTAAAAGGGTGAGATTCATATTTTTTAAGTGATGTGAATATAAAAAAAATGTCGTTAAACAAGTACTTGTGGAATGGAGATTTTTTTATTTATTTATAGCAAAGGGATTTGCCACTGCTTAAGCCACTTAGACATACATATTTTGCTCTCAATCCATGAGAAATATTTAAAAAAAAAACATGTAATGACTAGTTGTACGGTAGGATAATTGAAAGTTGTGTTCTGTCGCACCAGATTTTTTGAGTCGATATATATTTAGTTCACGACAGTAGGCACTACATTACCCAGACAGCCTGGAATATTGCAGTAATATTGCAGCAATTTTGCCAACCTTGCACAATATTGACAATATTGGAGCAACATTGCTGTAATTTCGCTGCGCAATATTGAAGTGAGGACATTGCAGAAATATTGCAGCAATATTGCTGTGGCAACATTGAAGTGTGAATATTGCGACAATATTGCAGTGGCAACATTGAATAGTGAATATTGCAGCAATATTGCATCAATATTGCTGTTGCAATATTGAAGTGTGAATATTGTTGCAATATTGCATCAATATTGCTGTTGCAATATTGAATACTGAATATTTCAGCAATATTGCAGTGGCAATATTGAATTGTAAATATTGCAGCAATATTCCTGAAATATTACAGTGGCAACATTGAAGGGTGAATATTGAAGCAATATTGCAGCACAATGTTGCAATGGCAACATTGAAGTATGAATATTTCAACAATATTGCAGTGGCAATATTGAAGTGTAAATATTGCAGCAATATTCCTGAAATATTACAATGGCAACATTGAAGAGTGAATATTGAAGCAATATTGCAGTACAATGTTGCAATGGCAACATTGAAGTATGAATATTGCAGCAATATTGCAGGGTCAATATTGAAGTGTGAATATTGCAGCAATATTGAAGTGGCAACATTGAATAGTGAATATAGGCTTAAAATTATCATATCAACTTTATAATATTCATATTAATTAAATTAATTGCCCTCGGGGCTTGGCGTAGAGGTTAGCGTGCTAACCTCGTATACCAAACATCGCGGGTTCGGACCCCAGACAGTCCGATGATTTTATTTAAGCCATTTGGATACCAAATGGCTTAAATAAGAATTCCTGGGACCCCAATAAATATATTTATATAATAACGGTTAACGTAAAAAGTCTTATATGGCCTAAGTTGCCGAGAAGACTGTGTGAATGTGTGTGTGAATGTGAGCGTGAATGGGAAAAAGTGTGAATGTTAAAAAAAAAAAAAAAAAAAAAAAAAAAAAAAAAAAAAAAAAAAAAAAAAATTAATCCCCGTGATGACCTGTGGCTCAGAGAGAAGACACTAGCTTCTTGAGCCTGGGGTCCAGGATTCGCTTTCCGTTCCAAGCGAGAAAAATTTATTTCATTTGAATTGACTGCAAATAATTTGAAATAAATAGGGGATGGGGTCTAAGATGCCTTAGATGCCGAAAAAGAAAAAAAAAAGAAAAAATTAAAAAAAAAAAAAATAATTAATTTTTAAATATTATAAATTATTATTTTTTTAAAATTTATAAGTGACTTTTTGTTTAAAAAAAAATTTAATAGTACTACATACGAATTAAGTAGCTTAAAAAGTGTTGAATTTTCATATAGCAAAACGTCCGAGGCAGCAAAGGAGTCGAATATTGGAATCAAGACATTGGAAATATTGGAAATGCAAAAAACTCGTGTTCAAATCCCTCTATGAACAAGTTTTTTTTTACCCTGCAATATTGCCACAATATTTCATGCAATATTGCCACAATATTCCATGCACATTGCCACAATATTCCATGCATTGCCGGAATATTCCCGTAATATTGCTGCAATACTTGCAATATTTTTGTACTATTGCAACAATATTCCATTCAGTATTGCCACAATATTCCTGCAAGTTACAAAGAGGCGGACATAGGAATATTGCAACGAAGTTGCTGTATTGTTCCTGCAATATTCCCTGCAAGGTTAAATATTGCAATGTAAGATTCCTGCAATATTAATGCAAGATTCCAGGCTGTCTGGGTAGATAGGGATCAAGATGTTTAAATAGAAAAAAATTTATATTTTGTTAAAATCGTAATCAATCACCAATTCTTTCTTATGAAGTACAAGAGTAAAGTGTGCTTCAAACAATTTTGAGGGCAAAATAAATACATTTTAAAGAGGATTTAAAAAATAATTGATTTTTGATTTTAATCAAAATGATTATAGCAAATTTTGAAAAAAATAAAAAAAAAAACAAAAAAGTACATCATTAAAGTATTCAAATAGGTAGAAAGAAACTTAGCTATATTTGAATTTTTCTACCATAAAAATCAGGTTTACGTTATATGGACCATTTAAAAGCACACGTCTAAAAAAATAGTAGGGATAACCCCGCCAAGTTATATTGGACATACATAATATAACTTTGCGAGGATTATTATATATTTTTTCAGACATTAAGCTTGGCCCTGAAGATGGTCCCATATGTGACCGAAACGTCGGCCATGGTTTATGAATAAATTGAAAATATAACTAGCTGCTTGCGCATTCTTTCTACTTTATTTGAATATTACCACTCAGCTATGTACCTCCTTCAAATCGTAAAGTACTAGTACTTTTTGGCCGATTTTGTTCAAAAGCTTTTTGTTAAGCCCCAGGGGAGTACCACTTCTAATTTAAATTTCTAAAAATTCAAACCCCTCAGAAAGTCATTTATTTTCCTATAGCTTATTTTTGATCACACAGTGAAATCATTTTATCATTTTTTGAAAAGTATAAAATATCAGGACTGGACCAAAGCTTTCTTTTGGCTGAGTTTGTTCAAAAGCTTTATCTCTCGGGAGGTTAGGGTGGTAAATAAAAGTTACGCCACAGCGCCTGATATGCTTAAATGGAATGTTGAGCTTAGGCAACCAAAATACTTAGCTTTCGAAGGTGTTATATTAAAAATAGCTTTTCCCCTTCAGTTACATTAAAAAAAGATGATTTATTTATTTTAAAAATATTGATTTGGTTGACTAAGTTCAAGGCTCCACCCGGAAAGATCAGGTACTTGTGGCTCCCACTGTACAGTGAGGGTCAATATTAAGTCCAACCCATGTGTTTTCTACTTGTGATTATTATATTGTTTTTATAAAAGAAAATAAAAATCTTTATTGGGAAATTTTCTAGGTTTGAACCATCAAAGTTTCCATTAAAATATATATTTTTTTTTTTTTTAAACAATGAAATAATCACAAGTAGAAAACGCATAGGTGGGACTTAATATTGTCCCTCACCGTACCTAACTTAAATATAAAATTCTAGCTCTTTTCGTTCTTGAAATATTTGTGAAGCCTACAAACTATGGACCCCCAAAACATGTATTTCCATCAAAAATCTCGACATCTAATTTTTGACATGAATCCACTACTTTCTGTGAATATACATATATAGTTAAGAGAAAGTAATTATTTAGGCCTAAAATAACCCAAGCATCAGAAAACTAAAATTAAATTCCCATCAAATATTAATAAACTTTTTGTAATAAAAATAATAAAAATCTCACTGATGCAAATTCTAACTGGTGTCAAAGAAAACACAAGGAGAAGAAGCAAGATTAAATATTATCTCAAGGCAAGTGTTTTGGAACGGCTAAGAAATGCAAACAAATAATGAAAATCTAATATGTATATAAATTAAATTCTTAGCATTTGTTGTTGTTTGTTCCTTTTAATTCATTCTGAGAGATTAAGGGATTTCCTACGAATAAATATCACCACCAGCTGCAATTACTTCAAGTACTCACTCCTTAATTAGTCAAGTACATTAGCTAGATGATTATTTACTTAAAATTTCGCTACCCTCAGGACATAAGTTGTTGCTTGTTTGTTTATTTTACTTTTATTGTTCTTTGAAATTTTTTGTATTTAAAAAAAGAATATATTTATTTATCTAAAATAGAGCGTGGATAAAAATAAGTTGAAATTTAGAGCATTTTAAAAATGAAGAGAAAATTAATTTATATATAGTAATTGGCTATAGGTAGAGGGGAAAAATA
This sequence comes from Euborellia annulipes, assembly GCA_023213315.1. Lineage (NCBI taxonomy): Eukaryota > Metazoa > Arthropoda > Insecta > Dermaptera > Anisolabididae > Euborellia > Euborellia annulipes. The sequence goes on from JAKCPI010022868.1 coordinate 9,215, forward strand.
TAGGGGTTCAACTTGCCCCCTCCCCCGAATTTCTTAAATAAATAAATAAAAAAATACAAGACAGCATTTTAAAATTTTAAACGCTTTTAGAAATCATAAAAAATTGTATTTGAATTTTTAGAAGGGGGGAGGGGGAAATCGCCAAACCATCCCTTTTATTCAACCCTGAATACCAATAAAAACTATTAAAACATTGATCCCTTCTACAATATTTAGAAACCGCCTTTCGAACGCCTGAAGGTAGGCAACATTTTCTTTCCCTTCTACAATTCAATCTTCGGAATAATATTTTAATTTTTTTTCAAAGATAAATTGAAAACTAAAAGATGGCTAATGCTCCTTAAGATAGAAATTTTTGATAATCATTATTCTACAAGGAACGTAAATGCAAAATTGCATTTCATTTTGTTGGGTAATTTATGATTTGAGCTACTCTGTGAATGTTTTTAGAGATTGTACGAAAGTAATAAAAACGAATGAATGATTAGGGATGGGAGGAAAGGGAGCAAGTGGTTGGCACGCTAAAAGCCTCGGTAAGGCTGGAGATCCTGAGTTCAGAGAGCCTAAACCACGATACCACAAAAAATAAACTCACAATATTAAATATTAACTTGGATTTCACTCAAGAATATAGAGACTAATTAGTTATTTCTAGGTCAAAAGTAAATATTTTCATAAATTATATTATAATTAATTAAAATAATATTAAAAATATGAAGTAGGAAGAAATTTACCTAAATCGGGCTCGTATCTTAGGAGAAATCGGCTTTTTTGTGGGAGAGCCACGCCAACGCGGCTGCTCTCTCTGATGGCTACCACACTACTAAATACACAAGCACTTTGAGAGAAACACTGACACGGATCCAAACTCACTCTTGAGTGACTGAGTCACTACTAAATGATCCTATAGCCTCTAGCTGGGTCCTTAGCAAGTCAAGGCAGCGCCACCTGAGACCTGTCGTAACTTGCAAGAGACCCAGGTAAGATATAGATAAGTATAATTCAATATATCACGAAAAAAAGGTATTAATTAGGAATTTCTATAACAACAGTTGGTCCTAGAGCCCCTCCGAGGGGCTATAGGATAAATTATTTCTGTATATAGGAAAGGTATATTACAATTAAATAAAAAATAACTCCTATAAAAATTAGAATAATTGAAATACGTAGTATATTGATAAAATTATTATAAAAAAATTATGAGAGAGAAAGGCATGGATATGATTAAATAAATGATGTTTTCAGTGAAATCATAATTATTGTATCAATTTTACTTTCAGCTTGTAGACGTGTATGAATTCATATCCTATAAGCCTAGTATATTGAATGCCTTACATTCTCGACCCGAAATTTCAGCTGACAAGTGAGGAGGAATAATAAGATGAACGAAAAATTACTAAATGCATTCTTCCTATATTCATTAAATCTTACAAAAATTATAAATTGAATGATATTTCATTTGAATTGGCTACCAATCATTTGAAATAAACAGGGATAGGGACGGAAAATTTTTGCGGTTTCCGTTTAAATCATTTGAGCTTTCTTTTAGCAAAACTTGATTTTTTCAGACTCTTTTTTTTTTACCTAAATATCTCGCGGCACATCTTGAGCCACCGGTTGGGAACCACTGCTTTAGATTTATTTAATTATAAGCAGAGACGGGACGCTCCTTCCCCGGAACAGCCAGCTGAAATAAAAACTTATATTTTGTTGCCGACGTTTCGGAGTGCTCGTCGCACTCATCCTCAGGGCAAACAACGAAATCCGTCGGCAAAAAAAATTAAGGGTTTTTATTTCACCTGGCTACTGTTCCGTGCAAGCTCTCGACCCTTTCTTCTAATTAATAAATACTTAATATTTTTTCGTAAAAAACTTTTTTCCAATATATTTTTTTTTACTTTCTTACCTCTATATATATGTAATATATATATATAGAGAGAAAGTATTGGATCTATGTCAAAAATTCGATGTCGAGATTTTGATGGATCTTCACGTTTTGAGGTCCCCTGAATCCAAAAAAGTGGTTTTCGCGACATGGTCTGTCTGTGGGTGTGTGGGTGGGGTGGGTGGGTGGGTGGGTGTGTGTGTGTTCAATTTTAAGCATGAAGGAATTAAGCTAGGATGCTGAAATTTTATATTTAAGTTAACCATCGCCTGGGAGCATAAAAATAAGCTTTAAATCAAAATCGGCCAAAGAGTACTAGTACTTTACTGATGTACTTTTTCAGTTTTTTTCGATTTTCTCTAAATTCGCTCTAACGATTTTGTTTAAAACTCAAAAATCAATTATTTTTTAGATGCTCTTTCAAATGTATATTCTCATTTTGTGTTTAAAATCTTTGAAGACCACTTGTACTCATAGGAAGGGGATGGTAACAAAATATAAATATTTTCCCATACTTGCAAATTTTACATCTGCATCCAAATGTTCCGTACTGTCGGGAACTAAATATTTATCGTCACTAAAAATCTGGTGTGACAGCACAGAACACAACTTTCGATTACCGAAGGTAAGAGAAAGTTGTGTGGACAAGTCATACCAGATTTTTTAATTATGTATTGTTTTTTTATACCGCATCTGATGCCACAAAAGACCGAACAAGGAGAGTTCTGGGACAATTAATCGAAAGAGTGTAGAACCCACTAACAATCAGCTTATTTACGTGACTTTTGAATATTTTTTATATTAATTAGATTTTTAGATAATCAGAATGCTCATTTGTTATGTCGCTATTTTTTTTATAACATTGTATTATCTTTTGATTAAATACTGTATATTAAGAGAGTGGGGAAAAAGTTTTTTTAATGATTATAGAAAACACAAACACAAAGGAGAATTTTATATATCGCCACCCCTAACCGTGGGCAGATCAAAAGAGAGATTGGATGATACGAAATATTGTATTAGTGAATAAAATGCATATTAAAAAGTTAGATATAAAAGAGCCCTCTATCTCTTTTTTTAATAAAAACAATTAAATCTGTGATATCAGGGAGGGCTTTTGTTCTCGGTTTCTATTTCAGGAATTTATCCTTTCGGTTTAATATATCCACTTGATTCTTAGTTAATAACGAATAAAAATTGGGAAAATGTACAGAGACATATAAGTACATACTTATAAAATTTATTTCGGAGTCTAAATAAAATTTCTATATGAAATTTTAGAAAAAATTAAGCAGAGAGAAATATTCTATTCAATTGCCTAAATTGAAATAAATAGTAACGGAATTTAAATGGTCTCAGATGTTGAAAAAACCCATTGA
>JAKCPI010022869.1:0-12944 GCA_023213315.1 Euborellia annulipes
ATGATGGAGTCATGAAAAAAACAAGACGAATGCAGCCAAATATTATTTTATTTCAAATCTCGCCCTCACGGCTGACGTTTCGGCCCGAGGTCTAGGCCATCTTCAGAGCTGCATACATATACAATAAGAAAAGCATAATTTAAAATTAGCACTAAACACACCCTCCAATGCAATCACAATTAACAATATCTTAGCTAACATACCCGGCTGGCAATAATCAAAATGTGCAGAAACTTTTAACAACAGCGACAACATTCAGCATGTGGTCCGCTCACAGCAAAAGCGTAGAGAAATGATCGAAAGGAGGAGAAAAAAAAAGGGAATTTATAATCACCCCCTCTCTCCTTCGTCATTCTCCTAATCCTTATTTTTAATTTTTTTATTTATATTTATATATTTACAATTTATAATAAAATTGATACAATTTTATACCCATAGGTGGCAGATTAGTGGCTAAATGTACCAATATAATATTTCAAGACATCACTGGCATCCTGTTTAAAATTGACACTGTTGTTAATATAAATATATAAAGATTCGAATATAAGTCTTTTTGTTAGATTATCTTCACTGATAAGAATCTTTGGCTGCGCGAACTCAAAGTTATGGCCGGTATTGATTGTATGTGAGGCCAACGCAACATGTTCTTCGTTTTTTCTAATGTTATATTGATGTTGGTATATCCTCTTCGATAGGTACTGAGAAGTTTGACCTACGTATTTTTTCCCACAATCTCCTCATGTTATCGCATAAACCACATTGGATCTCATGAGTAAAGGTGTTTTATCCTTGTTGTTATAAAACATGGACAATGTATCAATGGGTTTATGCGATATTTTTATATAGGGCACTATTTTTTTCAGAGCATTTGAAATGCCCTCAGATAAGCCCGGAATGTATGTGAGGCTCTTGTAACATACATTAACAATGTTGGAATTTTGCTGACTTTGTGGTATATTATTACCAGCCTTCTTTGAATAATACATTAAAAACACTTTTTCAACAAAAGACTTTGGGTAATTATTTTTATATAAAATGTTTTTTATAACAATATCATTCTTGCATTGGAAGTGTGGACTTGACAATTCATTTGCCCGATGCAAAAGCCCGAGTATTAAATTTCTTTTATGAACTAAGGGGTGGTTCGATAAGAAATTTAGGATTCTATCTGATTTGACATCCTTTCGATACCAGCATGTGCTAATGTTAGTGCCTGTCCTCATTATCTCAAGATCTAAAAAATTAATTCTACCATCTTTTTCAACTTCTACAGTATATTTTAAGCGATTATGGTAATTATTCAGGCAAAATAAAATACCATCTATTTCAGAACTAGGGCAAGCAGTTAACATATCATCTATATATTTAAAAAAGAAAGATGGCTTATAAGTAAAGCGATTATAACAGTCTTTCAAGACATGGTCCATAACGATATTAGCTATAGGAGGTCCCAGTGGCGACCCCATACCAATACCAAATATTTGATGATAAATTTTACCCTCAAAGCTAAAATAGGCGTTGTCAAATATAAACTAATCTGCCACCTATGGGTATAAAATTGTATCAATTTTATTATAAATTGTAAATATATAAATATAAATAAAAAAATTAAAAATAAGGATTAGGAGAATGACGAAGGAGAGAGGGGTGATTATAAATTCCCTTTTTTTTCTCCTCCTTTCGATCATTTCTCTACGCTTTGCTGTGAGCGGACCACATGCTGAATGTTGTCGCTGTTGTTAAAAGTTTCTGCACATTTTGATTATTGCCAGCCGGGTATGTTAGCTAAGATATTGTTAATTGTGATTGCATTGGAGGTGTGTTTAGTGCTAATTTTAAATTATGCTTTTCTTATTGTATATGTATGCAGCTCTGAAGATGGCCTAGACCTCGGGCCGAAACGTCAGCCGTGAGGGCGAGATTTGAAATAAAATAATATTTGGCTGCATTCGTCTTGTTTTTTTCATGACTCCATCATCATTAAGCCTACAGCCACAGATCTTTTTCGATTGAATTTTTTTTTAATAATAATTTCGAAATTAAAATAAAATTTGGTTCCTCGGAACAAATAACTCCGCCCCTAAGGGTAAGTCCCCACATTTCTTAAAATTGTTCGATGCTTTATATCATGTAAGAATAATCAGGGAGAAATAGTCCTTTCTCTTAAATGAAGCTCCTTTTACAGAACAAAACCCCTTCTGTTCCTCTGATAATTAAATAAATAAGAGATGAAACATATCCATAAATGAGCTAGTTAATTATTTAAGCATTAAATTTATTAAAGATTAATTTTAATAGAATTTTTGAACATTCAGTCTACTTTGAATTATAAATAATTTATAAATTTATACAGTATTGTAATTCAAATAAAAATTTCATTTAATTATTCTTTTGTAAATTTATTAATAATATATAATAATTATACTAATGTAGGATGGTCTAAAAATTCTGAATTAATTTAAAAATTTTAAAGAATTAACTTAGTGGTTGTGGAGAATTTGAATAAAAAATTTGGAAGACCAAATTTAAACCAAATATCCAAAGTAATTTATTAAGGGGGCACGGGAGCGAACTGATTACGCATGTTTTTTCCCGATAAGAGGGCGTTGTGTGTCATTAAAAGTATGCCCAAAAATCAAGTAATTCAAAAATTTGCCAAGAGATGTCAGAATGGTAGCTAATAATATTTAGGTTTTTGGTTGGTTTCCATTGATCTTTTAACAATAAATACTTTATAAATGTTATTAAATATTATGTTTAATAAAAGCAAAAAAATATATAAATATAGACCAGATATAGGCTAATACTTTATCGTCTGTTAGACTAGCCTGCCATCTATTGCAAGAATGCTGAACTAATTTGCATTTGGTTTTTAAATAAATCATCTAAGCTTATTTTAAAAATTTCTTAATTAATATGTGATTAATAATAACAATAAATTCATTTTTAAATTTAATACAAAAATTAAAGATTATTGGGACTGATTGTTTTTTTGTATTTGTTTGATAACAAAAAAGTTAATTACGCTAATTTTTTAATAAGTCATTAAAAAAATTATAGCTCGATGTCCCAATAATCTCTTATGAATTTAATTCATTAAAAAAAAAAACCGCATTGAAAAATTCCTTATAATAGTTTTTTTTTTCCTATAAACCAATTTTCCATCCGAATGCTCCCTTGGCACTATGGTTCAAATTTTATATTTCATATTTTTGCATATTTGTTGAAAATTCTTTATAATAATAAATATTATAAAATATATAAACTAATAGGCTTAATAAAATACGAATTATTTTAATGGAAGTGAAAGTTTAAGGCCCAAATGTTATTATTTTGCCCCTCTCTGAAAAGTCTAGGTAAAGCGTGTCAAGAGATAGTTTGTTGTATTTTATAAATTAGATCGAAAACTTGTCGTGTGTAATATTAGGAGGTGAGACAGACCAGAGGGATATAACGTATTCAGTTATACAATGCAAAACGGAGGTAAATGGATTCAGACAGGAGGGAGTTCCTAGTAAATGTATTTATTATATAAACATTATATGGACCAGGACAAGGAGTGAGTTTTCAGCAGCCATTCGTAGAAATCAAATCAAGGTAATCAGAAAATTGTTTAAATCGAAACTTGACTTGTATTAATAAATTTAGGTAATAAAAAAAGGTGTGAATAAAATTTCTATCATCTGTACAATAAATCGCCTGTGTTTGTTATATGAGTTCTATAATTTGGAACGGCTTAATAACGTGAAGGTGCAACTTAAAAAATCTTAGAGGAAGAGAACCTTGTCAGCCTCAGCCTCAGCCCCAGTGAGGACAGAAGAAGAAGTAAAAATTTGATAATTCATCATGGCAAATTTTTTTATTAATTTTTTTTTTTTTTTTTTTTTTTTTTTAATAAACGATATTAATTTAGGCTTGTCCATGAGTTTGAAACATATTTTTTTCTCTGTTGACGTTCCGCGGGCAGATCGTACTCTTCATCAGAATAACGTCGAAAGGTTATATCCTATATATTAATCAGTTCTGTTAAACAGAGCAACCTGTCTTCGAAACCTCAATAGGCAAAAAAAAAAATTATTTCAATTCTTTTGGATGACTCTTTCAAAGAAATTTATTTTAAAACAATATGATATGCTGGTCGCACAGCCTTCGTTAATTGAAAGTTGTGTTCTGTGCTGTCCCAGAGATTTTCTGTGTCGATATTTAGGTAATTGAATGAAGTCAGTGACTGTATTTCTATAGATAGGAGAAGGAGCAGGTGCAGCAAAAATAAAAGCCTCCGAATTAATACAATTCAACGAGACGTTTCGGGTGAATTTATTTACCAATCTTCGGTCCTTCAAAATTGTTCAAGCCCAGGACCAATTCCAGAACTTTAACAATTTTCAAGGACTGAAGATGGGTAAATAAAATTCACCCGAAACATCTCGTTGTATTAAATCGGAGGCTTTTATTTTGACTTCACCTGCTCCTTCTCCTGTCGACATATATTTAGTTTCGGCCGATATTTTAAATAAAATTGAAAATGTAATTATTTTTTCATTTATTTAAGGTCTTTTTTGGCTGGTCAAAAATTTTTATTTTTATATATTTGTAGCCTAATAAATTATTTTAGATCGTATTTTTATTTGTCAATTTGAATTAAGAGCGGATCCAGAGGTGTTCCTCGGGGGGGGGGTAATCTGGTGTGACTGGTCGCACAACACACAATTTTTTCTTAATTTCGGTAATTTAAAGGGCAATTCTGAACTTGTTTGCCAGAATATAAATACAAATCAAATTTTAATATTAATTTTTAAAATTTTACATTCAAAATATTTATTTTTTTTTTTTTCAAATCTCGGGGGTGGGGGTAATTACCCCATATACCCCATATTGATTTGAATATTGCCAAGATAGATCCAAACATTTTTGACTATTGAGATACAAATGTAAAAGCAAATTATATATATAGGCCCTATGGTCCCTCCAAGTTCCTTTTATCCGACCTCTTCTATGCTAAGGAGGATGTTCTAGTTTGGTTTACTAGAAGTTACATAATAGTAGTTTTAGTAATTAAAAAAAATCACACTCTGCGTCTGCGATATTTAAATAAAACTCATCTATTTTAATTTATTATAGTTGCATCGTCTCAATAAATGGTTAGAAACAATTATTTAAAATAAATTTATTTTTCATCTAGCGACATATAAGAGAAAGAGACTTGATATATTCATTCAGACTTGTTCATTAAAATTTGAATTCCAATTACTATCATGATAATCATCTGCGTTGCGTTGTTTTCTATAGAAATAACACATACTATATATATTTTGAAATTATTTGTATTGATTTCAAAAGGCAAAATTTGAGGCCTTTCTCTCGCTCTTGATATTCTGAAAGCTTTTATATGCTTGCACACCAACGTTCTCTTGTTCATATGCCATGTAATTGCTTTTCTTGCTCATACCACTTAATTTCTCTTCTTTTTAAAAGGGTGAGATTCATATTTTTTAAGTGATGTGAATATAAAAAAAAAATGTCGTTAAACAAGTACTTGTGGAATGGAGATTTTTTTATTTATTTATAGCAAAGGGATTTGCCACTGCTTAAGCCACTTAGACATACATGATTTTGCTCTCAATCCATGAGAAATATTTAAAAAAAAAACATGTAATGACTAGCTGTACGGTTGGATAATTGAAAGTTGTGTTCTGTCGCACCAGATTTTTTGAGTCGATATATATTTAGTTCACGACAGTAGGCACTACATTAGATAGGGATCAAGATGTTTAAATAGAAAAAATTTATATTTTGTTAAAATCGTAATCAATCACCAATTCTTTCTTATGAAGTACAAGAGTAAAGTGTGCTTCAAACAATTTTGAGGGCAAAATAAATACATTTTAAAGAGGATTTAAAAAATAATTGATTTTTGATTTTAATCAAAATGATTATAGCAAATTTTGAAAAAATAAAAAAAAAAAAAAAAAAAACTAAAAAAGTACATCATTAAAGTATTCAAATAGGTAGAAAGAAATCTAGTTATATTTCAATTTATTCATAAACCAGGGCCTACGTTTCGGTCATATATGGGACCATCTTCAGGGTCAGCTTAATGTCTGAAAAAATATATAATAATCCTCGCCAAGTTATATTGGACATACATAATATAACTTTGCGAGGATTATTATATATTTTTTCAGACATTAAGCTGGCCCTGAAGATGGTCCCATATGTGACCGAAACGTCGGCCATGGTTTATGAATAAATTGAAATATAACTAGCTGCTTGCGCATTCTTTCTACTTATTTGAATATTAACACTCAGCTATGTACCTCCTTCAAATCAGTAAAGTACTAGTACTTTTTGGCCGATTTTGTTCAAAAGCTTTTTGTTAAGCCCCAGGGGAGTACCTAATTTAAATTTAAAAAATTCAAACCCCTCGTAGGTCATTTATTTCATAGTTTATTTTGATCACACAGTGAAATCATTTTACTCATTTTTTGAAAAGTACAAAATATCAGGACAGGACTAGTGCTTTTTGGCTGAGTTTGTTCAAAAGCTTCATCTCTCGTGCCAGGGTGGTACAGTGGGCGCCACAAGTGCCTGATATGCTTGAAAATGGAATGTTGAGCTTAGGCAACCAAAATACTTAGCTTTCGAAGGTGTTATATTAAAAATAGCTTTTCCCCTTCAGTTACATTAAAAAAAGATGATTTATTTATTTTAAAAATATTGATTTGGTTGACTAAGTTCAAGGCTCCACTCCCGAACAGATCAGGACTTGTGGCTCCCACTGTACAGTGAGGGTCAATATTAAGTCCAACCCATGCGTTTTCTACTTGTGATTATTATATTGTTTTTATAAAAGAAAATGAAAATCTTTATTGGAAATTTTCTAGGTTTGAACCATCAAAGTTTCCATTAAAAAAGATATATTTTTTTTTTAAACAATGAAATAATCACAAGTAGAAAACGCATAGGTGGGACTTAATATTGTCCCTCACTGTACCTAACTTAAATATAAAATTCTAGCTCTTTTCGTTCTTGAAATATTTTGTGAAGCCTACAAACATGGACCTCAAAACATGTATTTCCAACAAAATCTCGACATCTAATTTTTGACATGAATCCACTACTTTCTGTGAATATACATATATAGTTAAGAGAAAGTAATTATTTAGGCCTAAAATACAAGCATCAGAAAACTAAAATTAAATTCCCATCAAATATTAATAAACTTTTTGCAATAAAAATAATAAAATCTCACTGATGCAAATTCTAACTGGTGTCAAAGAAAACACAAGAGAAGAAGAAGCAAGATTAAATATTATCTCAAGGCAAGTGTTTTGGAACGGCTAAGAAATGCAAACAAATAATGAAAATCTAATATGTATATAAATTAAATTCTTAGCATTTGTTGTTGTTTGTTCCTTTTAATTCATTCTGAGAGATTAAGGGATTTCCTACGAATAAATATCACCACCAGCTGCAATTACTTCAAGTACTCACTCCTTAATTAGTCAAGTACATTAGCTAGATGATTATTTACTTAAAATTTCGCTACCCTCAGGACATAAGTTGTTGCTTGTTTGTTTATTTTACTTTTATTGTATTGGAGTCCCCGGGTGTGGCGTAGTAGGTAGCGCGCCTACCTCCTATACCAAACGTCGCGGGTTCGGACCCAGGCAGTCCGATGATTTTATTTAAGCCATTTGGATACCAGATGGCTTAAATAGAAATGCCTGACCCCACAATAGATATTTTCTCTACAACGGTTATCGTCAAAGTCTTATATGGCCTAAGTTGCCGAGAAGACTGTATGAATGAGTGTGTGAATGTGAGTGCGAATGAGAAAAAAGTGTGAATGTTTTTTTATAAAAAAAAATATATACTTTTATTGATCTTTGAAATTTTTTGTATTTAAAAAAGAATATATTTATTTATCTAAAATAGAGCGTGGATAAAAACAAGTTGAAATTTAGAGCATTTTAAAAATGAAGAGAAAATTAATTTATATATAGTAAATTGGCTATAGATAGAGGGGAGAAATATAGGGGTTCAACTTGCCCCCCTCCCCGAATTTCTTAAATAAATAAATAAATAAAATACAGACAGCATTTTAAAATTTTAAAAGCTAAGAGAAATCATAAAAAATTGTATTTGAATTTTTAGAAGGGGGAGGGGGAAATCGCCAAACCATCCCTTTATTCAACCCTGAATACCAATAAAAACTATTAAAACATTGATCCCTTCTACAATATTTAGAAACCGCCTTTCGAACGCCTGAAGGTAGGCAACATTTTCTTTCCCTTCTACAATTCAATCTTCGGAATAATATTTTAATTTTTTTTTCAAAGATAAATTGAAAACTAAAAGATGGCTAATGCTTCTTAAGATAGAAATTTTTGATAATCATTATTCTACAAGGAACGTAAATGCAAAATTGCATTTCATTTTGTTGGGTAATTTATGATTTGAGCTACTCTGTGAATGTTTTTAGAGATTGTACGAAAGTAATAAAAACGAATGAATGATTAGGGATGGGAGGAAAGGGAGCAAGTGGTTGGCACGCTAAAAGCCTCGGTAAGGCTGGAGATCCTGAGTTCAGAGAGCCTAAACCACGATACCACAAAAAATAAACTCACAATATTAAATATTAACTTGGATTTCACTCAAGGATATAGAGACTAATTAGTTATTTCTAGGTCAAAAGTAAATATTTTCATAAATTATATTATAATTAATTAAAATAATATTAAAATATGAAGTAGGAAGAAATTTACCTAAATCGGGCTCGTATCTTAGGAGAAATCGGCTTTTTTGTGGGAGAGCCACGCCAACGCGGCTGCTCTCTCCAATGGCTACCACACTACTAAATACACAAGCACTTTGTGAGACACTGACACGGATCCAAACTCACTCTTGAGTGACTGAGTCACTACCAAATGATCCTATAGCCCCTAGCTGGGTCCTTAGCAAGTCAAGGCAGCGCCACCTGAGACCTGTCGTAACTTGCAAGAGAGCCAGGTAAGATATTGATAAGTATAATTCAATCTATCACGAAAAAAGGTATTAATTAGGAATTTCTATAACAATAGTTGGTCCTATAGCCCCTCCGAGGGGCTATAGGATAAATTATTTGTGTATGTAGGAAAGGTATATTACAATTAAATAAAAAATAACTCCTATAAAAATTAGAATAATTGAAATACGTAGTATATTGATAAAATTATTATAAAAAAATTATGAGAGAGAAAGGCATGGATATGATTACCAGTAAATAAATGATGTTTTCAGTGAAATCATAATTGGACCCTGTTATGCAATGGTGTGTCAAAGACCAAAAAATTCAAAAATGAGTTAAGCACGGAATATTGTTTAAAATGCTGTAATTATTAGTATTTTTTATGAAATATGTCCTAAAAAAAATTTATATTTAATGTTACTTGCACAATTGACAAGAAAAATTATATATAATCCAATGTAAACAAAAAACTTTATTGTTGATTTTCTCAAAACTCGATGTTTGGTCTTTGACACACCATTGCATAACAGGGTCCAATTATAGTATCAATTTTACTTTCAGCTTGTAGACGTGAATAAATTCATATCCTATAGGCCTATTGTATTGAATGCCTTACATTCTCGACCCGAAATTTCAGCTGACAAGTGAGGAGGAATAATAAGATGAACGAAAAATTACTAAATGCATTCTTCCTATATTTATTAAATCTTACAAAAATTATAAATTGAATGATATTTCATTTGAATTGGCTACTGAAATAAATAGGGATAGGGACGGAAAATTTTTGCGGTTTCCGTTTAAATCATTTGAGCTTTCTTTTAGCAAAACTTGATTTTTTCAGACTCTTTTTTTTTTACCTAAATATCTCGCGGCACATCTTGGGCACACCGGTTGGGAACCACTGCTTTAGATATTTAATTATAAGAAAGAGACGGGACCCTTCCCGGGAACAGCAGCCAGCTGAAATAAAAAACTTATATTTTGTTGCCGACGTTTCGAGTGCTCGTCGCACTCATCCTCAGGGCAAACAACGAAACGTCGGCAAAAAAAAAATTAAGGGTTTTTATTTCACCTGGCTACTGTTCCCAGCAAAGCTCTCGACCCTTTCTTCTAATTAATAAATATTAATATTTTTCGTAAAAAACTTTTTTCCAATATATTTTTTTAAAATTATGTATTGTTTTTTTATACCGCAACTGATGCCACAAAAGACCGAACAAGGAGAGTTCTGGGACAATTAATCGTAAAAGTGTAGAACCAACTAACAATCAGCTTATTTATGTGACTTTTGAATATTTTTATATTAATTAGATTAGATAATCAGAATGCTCATTTGTTATGTCGCTATTTTTTTTTATAACATTGTATTATCTTTTGATTAAATACTGTATATTAAGAGAGTGGGGAAAAAGTTTTTTTAATGATTATAGAAAACACAAACACAAAAGAGAATTTTATATATCGCCACCCCTAACCGTGGGCAGATCAAAAGAGAGATTGGATGGTACGAAATATTGTATTAGTGAATAAAATGCATATTAAAAAGTTAGATATAAAAGAGCCCTCTATCTCTTTTTTTAATAAAAACAATTAAATCTGTGATATCAGGGAGGGCTTTTGTTCTCGGTTTCTATTTCAGGAATTTATCCTTTCGGTTTAATATATCCACTTGATTCTTAGTTAATAACGAATAAAAATTGGGAAAACGTACAAAGACATATAAGTACATACTTACTTATAAAATTTATTTCGGAGGCTAAAGTTGGAATAAAATTTCTATATGAAATTTTAGATAAAATTAAGCAGAGAAGAAATATTCTATTCAATTGCCTAAATTGAAATAAATAGTAACGGAATTTAAATGGTCTCAGATGTTGAAAAAACCCATTAGGCCAGTCAATAAAGACAAAAAAAAGGCCTTAAATCGCAAAACGTAAAGTATTCCTGCATTTTTGGTATGTTATTTAGACCCCTTGGGGGAGTGCGGAACCACATTTTGCAATCAAAAAAAAGTTGTGCTTCCCGCGTAGTACGAGAAAAACTGCGCAATTTTCGCACTTTTTTCAGTTTTTGCAGTTTAATTCAAAAACTATGGGCTTTTTGACATTAGTTGCTTATAGCATTTTTAAAGTGCATTAAATTTAAAACAATTAAAGCCAACTTGCAGCTCTGCATCTCTAATAGTTTTTGAGATATGATGATTGAAAAATGTACAAGATTTTCACAAATGTTACAATTTTCAGTTTTGCTTATGTTTAAAGCCGAATATCGGCTTAACCGCTCAAGATTAGAGAAAAGTTGTGATAAATTGATTTTTAGCACATTTAATTACCTTTCATTTAAGCGCGGTACGGGGTCAGTAACCCTTGTAGTTTTCTTGTAATCGTAAAAAAACAAAAATTGCAGTAATAGTTCAGTCAAATTTCACATTAAATTCGCAAACGCGAATTTAACGCTGCATTTTTGGTATGTTATTTGGACCCCTTAGGAGAGTGTGAAACCACATTTTGCAATCAAAAAAAAGTTGTGCCACCTGAGTAATACGAGAAAAACTTCAAAATTTTCGCACTTTTTTCAGTTTTTGCAGTTTAATTCAAAAAAATATGGGCCTTTGACATTAGTTGTTATTATCATTTTTAAAGTGCATTAAATTTCAAACAATTGAAGCCAAACCACAGCTTTGTAAGTTTAATAGTTTTTGAGATATGATGCAATTTCATGTAGTGTTATTTAAAACTTGTATTATTGGAATTTTTGTTTTTTAAGTTTATAGGAGAACTATAAGAGCTAATGACCCCGTTTTGCGCTTAAATGAAAGGTAATTAAATGTGCTAAAACTCAATTTATCACAACTTTTCTCTTAGCATGAGCCGTTATGTCGATATTCGGCTTTAAACACAACAGAAATGTTACAATTTTCAATTTTATTTATGTTTAAAGCCGAATATCGACATAACGGCTCATGCTAAGAGAAAAGTTGTGATAAATTGAGTTTTAGCACATTTAATTACCTTTCATTTAAGCGCAAAACGGGGTCATTAGCTCTTATAGTTCTCCTATAAACTTAAAAAACAAAAATTCCAATAATACAAGTTTTAAATAACACTACATGAAATTGCATCATATCTCAAAAACTATTAAACTTACAAAGCTGTGGTTTGGCTTCAATTGTTTGAAATTTAATGCACTTTAAAAATGATAATAACAACTAATGTCAAAGGCCCATATTTTTTGAATTAAACTGCAAAAACTGAAAAAAGTGCGAAAATTTTGAAGTTTTTCTCGTATTACTCAGGTGGCACAACTTTTTTTGATTGCAAAATGTGGTTTCACACTCTCCTAAGGGGTCCAAATAACATACCAAAATGCAGCGTTAAATTCGCGTTTGCGAATTCTAATGTGAAATTTGACTGAACTATTACTGCAATTTTTGTTTTTTTACGATTACAAGAAAACTACAAGGGTTACTGACCCCGTACTGCGCTTAAATGAAAGTGTAATTAAATGTGCTAAAAATCAATTTATCACAACTTTTCTCTAATCTTGAGCGGTTAAGCCGATATTCGGCTTTAAACATAAGCAAAACTGAAAATTGTAACATTTGTGAAAAATCTTGTACATTTTTCAATCATCATATCTCAAAAACTATTAGAGATGCAGAGCTGTAAGTTGGCTTTAATTGTTTTAAATTTAATGCACTTTAAAAATGCTATAAGCAACTAATGTCAAAAGCCCATAGTTTTTGAATTAAACTGCAAAAACTGAAAAAAGTGCGAAAATTGCGCAGTTTTTCTCGTACTACGCGGGAAGCACAACTTTTTTTTGATTGCAAAATGTGGTTCCGCACTCTCCCAAGGGGTCTAAATAACATACCAAAAATGCAGGAATACTTTACGTTTTGCGATTTAAATGTCGATATTGACTGGCCTACATT
>JAKCPI010022871.1:0-30641 GCA_023213315.1 Euborellia annulipes
AAGATTTGTATTTTCAATCAATAAATATTTTTTTTCTTGATATATACCATGTATATAGGATACTAGCCTTCGGCCCGGCGTCACCTAGCCCCTGGCGGGGAGCGTCTCGTTTTATGGTTAAAATTTATATAGATAATAGCTGACCCGACCACGCGTTGCTGTGACTAACTCTTATGCTTCACGCCTAAACCACTGGACGTATCGAAACTATATTCGCAACATATGTCCGTTTGGTGCTCCGATTGGTATATCTAAATTTTGGGCCAGGTTTATAATTATTGTTCCCTTAACCAAAAATAATATTGACAGTTGAAAGATTTCCAAAAAGCTATTATCGGCCATCTTGTTTGTTTGCTTTTACCCCCCCCAGAGAGGCGCTGGCGTTGTTTCCTCGAAAAAAATATTTTTTACATGCCACAGGTGTGATATCTATAAAAACACTATATATAAAAACACTCGTGTATTTGAATGGAATGTTGTGTGAAAATTTCAAAGAAATCGGTGAAGAACTTTCGGAGATCCTTCAACGTATCACTTAAGCGTAACAGTACATTTTTATTTATATAGATATGTAGGGGCGCAACTTAAAAAGTGTTAGCCCTGCTAGCAACTGTGAACAGATTCTTAAACAATCGTTTTAATCAACAATTAAAATAAACAAAAGTGATTAAGTATGCAGAGTAATTGTGAACAGATTCTTAAATTCTGTTTAGGGAGAATGGTGTGGTTCTTGGTGTTCTCGGTGAAACATTTTAGATAAAAATTAATGAATCAAGGCCTAGGCTGCGAATAATGAACGAGGAGAGGATTAAAAAAGAAATTCCATAATTCATATAGACAAAAGGTATTAGTTTGGGATCAGGATCAGTAGCTTAGTGGATATAGGAGTTAAAACTCTTATGACAAAGCATTGCAGTACACATGCAAAGATCCCGGGTTCGAGCCCCGGCTGATCTTTGTCTGTAATAAAAATAAACTTTCTTCGTTCCCTAAATTTAAATTTTAGATAAAGTAAAGAAAATTTTGAAAATTTAAAAAATTTAAGATTCTTAAATATTTAATCAAAAATTAAAGTTAAATAAATGTTAAATTAGAGCGCTGATTAAATTTTAGAATTTTTTTAATGAAAATTGTAAATGGATTGCATTTTGAGGTATTACCATATATATTTATTGAGATTTACTATCAAAAAACGCATAAGATAGGCAAACTTTGAATAGACTTTAATAAATATACATTATGCATAAAACAAAAATACCCTAATAATATAAATTGCTCTAAATTTCAGGATATTTTAAAAATAGAAACATTTTTATAAAAGGAAGAATTTATTCAATGATGGCAACTTTTTTAAAAGAGGATTAATAACGAGCGAAGGTAACAAGAGAGATAAAATGGACATATATATATATATAAGTACCTGGCAACCGAGCGATGCTCGGTAACTTTTTGCTTAAGTTAAAAGCATTATTATTCCCCCTAACCCCCACCACCTCACCCCTGGACCACCCCACCCCCGCAACCACTTCACCCCCCTCGCCCCCGTACCCCTCCGCTACCGCCCGTTTGTAGCTAACTTTTTTCATTTTTTATACCTCTTCAAAATGTGGCAGATCTTTATTCCCCACCCTGTATATTCCGTTCCTCAGCTCCTAATTGTATATGCCCTTATCTATTACCTTTTGAATTTTCCTGACTCGGTCCCGCAAGACTAGATATTTCAATATGTTAATTAATTACTTTTATTGAATCTCTTTGCTTTGTTGATAGTTTGAGATTCTTTGTTTTTCCTTGTTTTGTTCATTGATTCTGTATTATTCGATTTTTTATTAAACGTATAATATTTAAAATCAATTTTACTTTATAAATTGTTTTCAATACAGATATCTTTGAAGCTTACGCTTAGCCTTTAGAGAGAGTAAACTAAATTCCTCTTGAATTTTCTCTATCTATTTTTTTTAATGTTTAAGGTGAATCGTTGGGAAACTCATCGACGATTACTCAATCCGTCATTTCATATCAAAATTTTAGAGCAATATTTTGAAACATTTCTAATTAGAAGTGATTTGTTTGTTTCAAAATTGCCAAAAGAGAAAACTACAATGGACATTTTAGCCTCGATTACTCGGCTTACATTTGAGATCATAACAGGTACGTAAATGAGAGAACAATATATGGATGTGTACAAAGAGTATTCTCTTTGGGTGCCTCTATACTTATGTACGCGCGTTACAAGTTATACTTCTTTGCCGCGACTAAAAAAATATATATATACCAGGTGTATAAGTTTAAAACAGTGCTTTTTTAGAAAAAAAACACATGTTTTTTTCATAGAAAACAAAATCAAATTTATTCAAAGTACTGGCCCTCACTAGCTACACATTTTTGCCATCTCTCGGGCAATTTGTGGATACCACGCCAAAAAAAATCCCTTCTATTTCGAGGCAAACGTTGCACTCATCAAGTCATTTTCGGACATCTTCGTAAGAATCGAAGTGCTGCTCAGCGAGCGCGTGGCCCATCGATGAAAAAAAAAGGTGGTAGTCAGAAGGGGCCAGGTTTGGTGAATAAGCGGCATGGGGTAGCACCTCCCAGTTGAGTCTCTCCAATTCCAGGGAGGTAGGGAGGGAAGGCTAGCTCGAGAAAGTGTCTCCACCTGACGTCACCAGCCGCCATCTTGCGATTGGCAAGAATAGAGTATGCCCATAAGAGCAATGCTAATATTTATATAGTTTAAACTATATATCTTTAAATAAAAAAGGTTCTTAAATAGAACATATATATAAATAAATATTAAAAAATGTTATTTCTTAGATCTGCAATGAATTTAAATAGCTACTTTCAGTAAAAATTTGATAAAACAAAGAGCGCACTCGTAGTAGATTTCGGAGAAATATACCTATTGGGCTCACTCTCATGGTGCAACTTCCGAAAAATTCCATTATAGTTTCTCCGATCATGGTCCCTAGACCCCAAAACCACCCTCCGTTCAAAAGTTTATATATATATATATATATATTTATCCCAATTTTGTATGTGCGCTGCAGGCCGCAACATTCAACCGATTGCAATAAAATTTGGCACTAAATTCAGTCTTGATGTAAACAAGAACGGAGTAGTATTTAGTGACTTCAGCCCCAAAGGGGTGGAAATGGTGGGTGATTGAAATCTTAAATAAACTGCAACGGATCGTTGCTAAACTTTATCCAAATTCATTTGAAATATTAATATGTTCTAGAGTAAAGTACTTTAAAATATAATTTTACTAAAAACTTTATTTAACCTTTTTTGTGGTCCCCAAGGTACTTAATTAGGATATTAAATTTCATCAAAATTGGTTAAGTCATTTTCAAGATATTTAGAAAAAACTAAAAAAGTACTGAAATAAAGTACTAATGTTTGTGGACCGATATGTACCAAAAACTAATCAGCGCTTCATTTTGTTAAAAGAATGCTAGGTTTTCAATTTCATTTCAATCGGTGCAACGGTGTGGAAAAAATCGTGGGCCAAAAAAACGATAACATACATACATCCATACATCCATACATCCATCCATACGCACGCACTAAATGAAAAAATCGCACTTTTTGGGCTCTCGACGAGACCCCTTGTAATTTTTGGCAAAACCGTCACGTGCTAAAATTCAACCTAATTGAATACTACAATTTGTGACTTTAATTGAGTCCATGGGTTCCGTAGTTTTTACCTGAGGACCCTTTGAAGCCACGCTTGCCCCGAGAGCGATTACAATACTTTACCCATGCTTTGCATTGGATAAAGTAAAAAATTCATGACAACGTTAATATGCCTAATACCAGTTTGGTTGCAGATCCCTAATATTCTGATAATTAACCTCTACAACTTTTGTCTGAAAATTTTTTTATAGGAACAGTCTAAAAGGGGGTAGAACAATAGGGTTCGAAATCTAATCTAAACTGAAGGGAGGGTTCCTTCGTAAAAGATTAAACATTTTTTTTATTAAATACTAAATATAAGGGAGGAAATAGGTGTATGGTAAAGTTATATGGATGAGCAAACAATTTTTATTTATTTATTAAACCAATGTTTTTTACACAATTCAAAGATTAAGAATTAATAAAGTTATAAAACAAATAAAATTTTTTAAATATATATTATAAAAATACCAAAAATATAGTTTTTAAATCAGGTACAATTGTAAGAAAAAGCGAAAACAATTAAACACATGAATGGGTTATTTAACAATCTTAACAACTATAATTTTTTATTCGTGTTCAATAAATAATCTTAGTTAATTATGTGGGATTTTAATAAAATTTCAAATCCTAATATTTATTAAGTTTAATAATAGTTTAATAAATTATGCTATGTACTTACCTGTGAAAAGTTTTTTTTTCTGATTCAGCTTCATTTCGTAGCCTTTTGCTTTTGAGATTAAAGCGATTAGTGCATCCATACACTGAACATGATACAGGCATAATTAAATATTTATTTAAAAACGTTCACTTTGTTCTTGAGTGCTTTATATTTACTAAAAATTTTGCCGAATTAATATTTGGAACACGAGAAATACAATAAATACCCGTAAAGTGAGTCAATTAAACTAACTCTAGTGTCAAAAAACTTGAAACTAGTTTATTGTTTTTAAGGAAAATTATAATATATACAGTCTAATCTAAAACATAAACACTTTTAATAAAAAACAAAAAATATATGAAGAAAATCAATCTTGTTTTTTATCACTGTTAATAATAAAAAGAACTGTCTTAAAGATGGATACTATTAACATACGTTCAGATGGGAAGAGAAGGTTTTGTACCAATCGCAAGATGGCGGCTGGAGGGGAAATGCCAGTCTTGACTGGAGACACCCCCACTCCTGCTTTTCTAGCCTAGCTGTTCCTCCTTACAGAACAAGTAGGCGTGCCACTTAAGCCGCCAATTTCAAAACAATTGCTTAATCGAAAGAAACAACTATTTTTTAAATATTAACCTCTAGTCTAGTATATATTTCTCGTCCAAATTTAAAAAATAAATGTGCTAAAAATTTTATTTATTTTTCCTTTCAATTTTTTTTATTATTTAACAAAAAAATAGTTTCAAAGGTAAAAGCGGGCTTGTGTTTGGGTCCCCTTTTTTTTAGCGCTAATTTCATTGTCAAGGGTTCCCACTCTGCCCACCGGTCTTTGGCTCCCCTATTTTTACTTATTTGAGCGCCCGAAAAAGGAGCTATACGAACCCAACTGAGCCGGAGCGGGGTGGGCTCCCATATTTACTAACCGAACTTCCGAAAGTTTAGTCCGGGCTGGGTGTGTTTCGGGCTCCCATTTTTTCCTAATCAAACACACATTGAAAACCGAACCAGCCAATCCGTCGGGCGGGGTGTGTTTCGGTCTCCCATTTTTTTCCTAATCAAACACACATTGAAAACCGAACCAGCCAATCCTCGGGCGGGGTGTCTTTCGGGCTCCCATTTTTTTCCTAATCAAACACACATTGAAAAACCGAACAGCCAATCGTCGGATATAAATAATAGTTAAAAAAGAACCTTGGACTCTTGTATTTCAGTGAAGAAAAAAATTGAAGGCATCTGATTTTCGGTTCAGCCAAAAGTATTGCTGTATATCTTATAAAAACTGTGTCAATTGAAAAAGTATGTTTAATGAGACTCCTTTTTAACCGACTTCAAAAAGGAGGAGGTTCTCTATTCGACTGAATTTTTTTTTTTTTTTGTGCCTATGTTAACTTCATATCTCCCGCCAATTGTCAACCGATTTTGAAAAAATTTTTGCATTGGGTCCAGTCTAGATTCCGATTGGTCCCATTTTTTTTCGATTTTTTTCCATAGGTATTAGACCTTTTTTATTAGGTTTGTTTAGGCCTAACTTCTTTGTTTATGAACCGATTTCGATGGTTTTTTTTTATCCGAAAGGGGTGTTTTAGGTGGTGTCATATTAATTTGGTCAAGTTCTGATGATATGATCAGGCTATTAATAACATCACTAAAGAAAGAGAAAATTGTTTTTAAAAATAATTTTAAGAAAAGTTGTATTAAAAGGTGATCCCGACTTCACTAAATAAAATAAAATAAAATACCCCAAAAGGTATAAAATAATTATTATCTTATTTAGTTAAATAAACGACGACATTAACATGAAATTACTTTTTGAAGTTGGTGCCAAATATATACCTTTTATGAATCGCACTCGACGGATCTGAACTTAGTACGTTTGGTGGGTATGCTCGCTTATAGGTGAATAGTTTGTTTGGCACCTCTTCAAAAATTATTTAATTTCATGTTAATATTATCGTCGTTTAGTTAGTAACTAAATAACATAATAATTTATTATATACCATTTAGGTATTTTATTTGTTAAGTGAATTGTAATTTTTGAAGTCGGTTTAGGGGAAATATTTTTTCCTTAAAAAGGATAATATTCTTTTATATATGAAATATTTATATATTTAAATGAGCAAATGTTAAAATTGTTTTGAACTGTTCTGATTGGATTGTACCTTGGGTGATTTCTTCACTGTTATATCTGAGAAAAATCACCTGTATTTGTGGGTACCATTCGTTATTGCTTTACTAAAAAAGGTAATTTTGTACACGTTGCGTATTGGTAGCATTAATGATTCTACAGGGGCAACTGGAGTAATGATAAATAGATAAAAGTTTCACCAGCATTTTCTCTGGTTAATTGTGTTAAAATACTAACCTCCTTTTATTTTAGCTTTACCATACAGGGTATGGTCAAGTATTGTAATCGTGCATGAAAAAAGTGGTTTTTTTCCTTCTTTTTTTTCGAAATATCTCAAAAACGGCTGAAACTATTTTGATTAAAAAAATTGAGCGAAACCATGGCATTTCGCTCTACAAAAAAGCTCTAATAAGTGAACATCGAAAAAATTATATTTTTCGAGATAATAATTGTTTTGTCAAAATGTCTGTTAGTCTGGTGTGTCGTTAGTCTGTGCGTTACCAAATTTTTGTGGACGAGCTAGCTCAAAAACTAGTGTGAATATCAAAACCAAATTTCACACGTAGTTTTGGTCCATTGAGATTAAGAGCTGATTAGATTTTGGTGCATATCGACCCAAAATTAAGGGGGGTGGAGGGGGGTTAAAAATTAAAAATCTAGGCTCTTGTAGCAAACTCAACCAAATTTTGTATACATAATCAGTGGGACCCCAGAAGTCTAAAAATGCAAAAACTAACCCCCCAAAATGGGGGGGTTTAAAATCTATATATATAAAATTAAGGTTTTGTCTGTACATTGGTCCAAATCACGCCAAATTTTGGTTGCACACGTTTCAAGCAAAGTTATGAACGAAAACACCCTCAACAAAATTCCTGTCTGTATGTCTGTCTGTCTGTCTGTTTCAGTGGTTTCCGCGAAAAGTTGCTCACGATTCACGTCAAAACGGCTGAAGGGATTATTATGAAATTTCATATTTGTATCAGAGGTCTTCTAACTTACGTTTTTAGCTATATAACGTTTTGATATTTTGACCCCAAAAGGGGGTTTGGGGGGGGGGTGCACGAATGAAAATTATCAAATAACTCTTAAACTATTAACTCTACGGGAAATTTTATAATGAGCAAAGTTGTAGGGGATGTGATTTCTGACAACTTTTGTTTAAAAAAATTCCCCCAAAAACCACCCAAAAAGGGGGGGGGAAGGAGAAAAATATATAAATTCTTGCCCTTGGAGCAAACTCAACCAAATTTTGTATACATAATCTGTAGGCCTCTAGAGAGCTAGAAATGCAAAAACTAACCACCCAAAATGGGGGGGGGGTCAAAAAATGAAAATTCTTGCTCTTGGACCAAACTCAACCAAATTTTATATACATAATCTGTGGGCCTCTAGAGAGCTAGAAATGCAAAAACTAACCACCCAAAATGGGGGGGGGGTCAAAAAATGAAAATTCTTGCTCTTTGACCAAACTCAACCAAATTTTGTATACATAATCTGTGGGCCTCTAGAGAGCTAGAAATGCAAAAACTAACCACCCAAAATGGGGGGGGGTCAAAAAATGAAAATTCTTGCCCTTGGACCAAACTCAACCAAATTTTGTATACATAATCTGTGGGACTCTAGAGAGCTAGAAATGCAAAAACTAACCACCCAAAATGGGGGGGGGTCAAAAAATGAAAATTCTTGCTCTTGGAGCAAACTCAACCAAATTTTGTATACATAATCTGTGGGACTCTAGAGAGCTAGAAATGCAAAAACTAACCACCTAAAATGGGGGGGGGGTCAAAAAATGAAAATTCTTGCTCTTGGACCAAACTCAACCAAATTTTGTTTACATAATCTGTGGGTCACTAGAAGGCTAGAAATGCAAAAACTGGGTGCGGGGGTGGAGTGGGGGTGGGTTAGGGCATGGGATGCGCGGAGTGGAATGGCGGTGGAGTGAGGGAGTATGGCGGAGTAGGGGGGGGGGGGGGGGCACGGGGGTGGTGCAAGGTTGGTGGATGGGGGGTTCAGGTGAGGGTCCAGTGGCGTAGTGGGGTGGTACGGGGTGGGGGTCCGAGGTGGGGGGTGCAGGTTAGAGTGTTGAAGTGGTGGTGTGGGGGCGGGGGTTGGGGTGCTGGGTGGGTTTCGTGGAGTGTGGTGGGTTGGAGTGGGGGGTGAGGTTGGGGTTCGTGGGTTGGGGGCCCGAGGTGGGTGGGGTGAGGGTTGGGGGGGTGGTGGGGGGGGCGGGGGTTGGGGTGCTGGGTGGGTTTCGGGGAGTGTGGTGGGTTGGAGTGGGGGGTGAGGTTTGGGTTCTGTGGTATGGGGGCGGGGGTTGGGCACGGGTTCATGGTGCGGGGGTAGGGGTGCTGGATGGGTCGGGGGGGGAGTGTAGTGTGAGGGTGGGATTCGTGGGTTGGGGGTCCAGGGGGCGTGCCCCCTGGCTAGCAAGAGGGCCGCCGAAGGCGGGCCTTGCAGCTAGTATTTAATAAAACTGTAGGTGGGCGGTTAATTGTGCTGCTGAGTATATGTGGGAGAGGCGCCGACACCCGTTTCGGGTATGGCACTCTGGGAAGAAGAAGAGTATATGTTTACAAAAATATTGGCTTTGAATACTAGTTCACTATTAAAATATACAGTTTTATTATATAGTTGAAAAAATAAAAAACAATTAACAGACGAATGAGAAGAATTTAAGAATTTTAAGCCATGTGATTCATATATCACTATAAAATAAAAAAATTGCATATTATTTACTTACCAGTGAAGAGACGAGAAGAATATCCATGAAGAACTCACTCACTTCAAGATGTAACTAATACCGATACCCGGCTTCACCTGAAAAATAAAAAAAATTACACTTTAATATAACAAAAAATTAAAAATTTTCAAAAAAAATTGATAAGATTTGTCTTATATGAAGAAAGGGATACATTCAAAACGAAGAGGGGTGTCTAAGGTTAAATATTGATTTTAGAATAAATAAGCTGACGTGTTCTGATGTGGCCATCCACTTGACTTTACCATACAACCTGGCCCCTCACTTATATTTAATATTTAATAAAATTATTTATAATCATGTAGGGGGGGGGGGGTTAGTTTTTGCATTTTTAGACTTCTGGGGGCCCACTGATTATGTATACAAAATTTGGTTGAGTTTGGTAAATGGCCAAGATTTTCATTTTTTGACCCTACCCCCCCCCCCATTTTGGGCGGTTAGTTTTTGCATTTTTAGACTTCTGGGGTCCCACTGATTATGTATACAAAATTTGGTTGAGTTTGCTCAAATGGCTAGATTTTGGGTCGATATCACCAAAATCTAATCAGCTCTTAATCTCAATGGACCAAAACTACGTGTGAAATTTGGTTTCGATATTCACACTAGTTTTTGAGCTAGCTCGTCCACAAAAATTTGGTAACCGCACAGACCAGCTAACTAACAGACATTTTGACAAAACAATTATTATCTCGAAAAATATAATTTTTTCGATGTTCACTTATTAGAGCTTTTTTGTAGACCGAAATGCCATGGTTTCGCTCAATTTTTTTAATCAAAATAGTTTCAGCCGTTTTTGAGATATTTCGAAAAAAAAGAAGGAAAAAAAACACTTTTTTCATGCACGATTACAATACTTGACCATACCCTGTATGGTAAAGTAAAAAGGAAATGGGTGGAGACAATTCTACGATGGGCCAAATTCAGCCAGTTCACTGAAAAAATTTCTAAGCACCAAAATTAGCAGAGAGCGTAGCGAATCTTAAAAAATATTTCAACTTTTCTTTTTATTTATTATTTTTTTTATTAGAAAATACTCAACCGTTATATACTTATCCAAAAATGTTAGAAAATAAATCCCCTTATACAAATTTTCAACTAATAATTAAATGGAAATTCCCCTCTAATGCCCGGCAATTTTACTCTTATAATGTCTCTCATAGAATCGAGATAATCGGCTTCATTTGTTAAGGATTCTATTCGGCTTGTTTTAATACCGAAAAACCAGATCATTATCAAACTGGATTTACTTGTAAGCTTGAATCTGCCTATTCACGAACATTCTGATTAATGACCTTATAGAAATCTCTCTAAAACAAATACAGGTTCATATCTTTCAAAATTCAAATTAGAAGAAAAAGTGAAGCTTTTTCAAGACTTGAGTACGTTGAAATTTGGCACAAAGATATATATATAAGGTTGGCAACTAAGTAATTGCGGATTTCACTCATAGATGGCTTCAGTTGAATTTTTAGGTTTGCTGGCGTAGTCCAAATGTAAAACACATTTTGTTATTTGATAGTTGGCAATTCAGCTGTCAATCAGTAAAAAAAGTTTTTTGATCGGTTGCGTAGTTTTCGTTTGGCGTTCGTTGAAAAATGGAAAATCAAAAGGAACATTTTCGTCATATTTTGCTTTTTTATTTCCGCAAAGGGAAAAACGCATCGCAAGCTC
The DNA here is from genome assembly GCA_023213315.1 of Euborellia annulipes. Taxonomy (NCBI): domain Eukaryota; kingdom Metazoa; phylum Arthropoda; class Insecta; order Dermaptera; family Anisolabididae; genus Euborellia; species Euborellia annulipes. The sequence goes on from JAKCPI010022871.1 coordinate 10,891, forward strand.
ACAAAAAGTTATGTGCTGTTTATGGCGACGAAGCCTTTAAAGAACGGCAGTGTCAAAATTGGTTTGCCAAATTTCGTTCTGGTGATTTTTCACTCAAAGATGAAAAACGCTCTGGTCGTCCAGTTGAAGTTGATGACGACCTAATCAAAGCAATAATCGATTCGGATCGTCACAGTACAACACGTGAGATTGCAGAGAAGCTTCATGTATCACATACATGCATTGAAAATCACTTAAAACAACTTGGCTATGTTCAAAAACTCGATACATGGGTTCCTCACGAACTGAAAGAAACGCATTTAACGCAACGCATTAACAGCTGCGATTTGCTAAAGAAACGTAATGAAAATGATCCATTTTTAAAACGACTGATAACTGGCGATGAAAAATGGGTTGTTTACAACAATATCAAGCGGAAAAGATCGTGGAGCAGGCCAGGTGAACCAGCTCAAACAACATCAAAAGCTGGTATTCATCAAAAGAAGGTTTTGTTATCAGTTTGGTGGGATTACAAAGGAATTGTCTACTTTGAACTCTTACCACCCAACCGAACGATCAATTCTGTTGTCTACATTGAACAACTAACGAAATTAAACAATGCAGTTGAAGAAAAGCGGGCCGAATTGACAAATCGAAAAGGTGTTGTATTCCATCATGACAATGCAAGGCCACACACATCTTTGGTCACTCGGCAAAAATTATTGGAGCTTGGTTGGGATGTTTTGCCACATCCACCATATAGTCCTGACCTTGCACCATCTGATTACTTTTTATTTCGATCTTTACAAAACTCCTTGAATGGTAAAAATTTCAATAATGATGATGATGTCAAATCGTACCTGATTCAGTTTTTTGCTAATAAAAACCAGAAGTTTTATGAACGTGGGATTATGATGCTGCCTGAAAGATGGCAAAAGGTCATTGATCAAAATGGGCAATACATTACAGAATAAAGTTATTTAGTTCCATGAAAAAATTGTCTTTGATTTTCTAAAAAAATCCGCAATTACTTAGTTGCCAATCCATTTTGACCCCACATAACATAACCCTCTCCAAAATAATCAATACATTAAATAATGATGATTTTGATTTGCGGAAAAATGAATACATTTAACTTCTAAGTTTATCTATCTAGTTTACTAGCTAAAATTCTCTGAACAGACACATTGTAACAACACTAGTGTTCTGTTTTACTTTTTAATTGGAACCCTAAAAATGAAAATTTCCAACTGAACTCAAACCCTTGCCCTCCCACCTTTCAAGGGAACCGAGTAAAATAATTTAAAATTAATCTCTTGAACCTGAAATCCGCTCGTTTGTAAGTCTGCTTTGCTATCTGTTAGATTAGATCCCTTGAGTTTTGCCCGACACTTTAATTAGGGATAAAATTTGCAATTTAGATGAACCTTTGAATGGAAATATATTTGAGAATTCAAGTTCCACTCATGATAGACCTAACGTTTTACTCCCACTCCCGTTCTTGGTAATTGATAGATTTTCAATCCGGTTCTACGTGATAAAAGAGCCGGCTGAATCTAGACATGTTGGCACCTGGGGCACCTTAGTAATTGGCCCTCCTATACAGTTCCACTATATCTTATTAAAAAAATAAACAAAACTATTCACCATTTGTATTAAATTTATATTTATTGTAAGGATACAAGGTAGAAAATAATTTTAATTAAGAATTCCTAAGAATGTGAACTAAATAGTTTTTAAAAAAACAGCTGAACGTTTCGTCGATTTATTCAAACTTCATCAGCAATTTTTAATTTATTAGTAAATTATTAGATTAATAAATTCAGTAGCCTAGTGTTTGTGGTTCGGCCCTTGAGAATACCCTAATATTCTCACGGTATTTTTTCCAAATCTTAATTCTTAATTATTGACAAATAGCTGTCCTTGCAATTCTCCCACAACGCCTGATATATTTCACCACTTGAAATATATTAGCTTGCAACAAGTGTAGAGAGCCTGGAAGAAACCACTCGACGACCTAATAAAAAATTTTTAAGAAAAAAATAAAAACCGACTTCAAAAAATTAAATGCAACAAATATAAAAATACACTAAAAGGTATAAAATAATTATTATCTTATTTAGTTACAACTAAACGACGAAATATTAACACGAAATTACTTTTTAAAGTCGGTGCCAAACAAACTATACCTATAAGCGAGCGTACCCGCCAAACGTACTAAGTAAGATCCGTCGAGTGCGATTCATAAAAGGTATATGTTTGGCACCAACTTCAAAAAGTAATTTCGTGTTAATATTTCGTCGTTTAGTTGTAACTAAATAAGATAATAATTATTTTATACCTTTTAGTGTATTTTTATATTTGTTGCATTTAATTTTTTGAAGTCGGTTTTTATTTTTTTCTTAAAAATTTTTATTTTTCTCTTTTTAGTGATGTTATTAATAGTGATTATATCATCAGAACTTGACCAAATTAATATGACACCATCCCTAAGACACCCCCTTTCGGATAAAAAAAGAACCATCGAAATCGGTTCATAAACAAAGAGGTTAGGTCTAAACAAACCTAATAAAAAAGGTCTAATACCTATGAAAAAAAATCGAAAAAAAAATGGGACCAATCGGAAGCTAGACTGGACCCAATGCAAAAAAAATTTTCAAAATCGGTTGACAATTGGCGGAGATATGAGGTAACATAGGCACAAAAAAAAAAAAAAAAAAAAAAAAAAAAAAAAAATTCAATCGAATAGAGAACCTCCTCCTTTTTTGAAGTCGGTTAAAAACAGAGTGCTAGCTTTGCATAAACATCCATTAAAAGACCACCCCTCCTCTTTCCCAACCCCAGTCCTCGCCTCGCAAACCTCGGCAGGTCAGTCTATGCCAGTCGCTCTCGTAACACACATGTAATTGAGGTATCACGCCTCGACAACCAATCTTCAATAAACCACATGTAAATCCGAAACCGTCTTTTGATCAACTACCCCTAAAGACCTTCTTCAGTAGGACACCACCACTGTCGACACCAGAGCTGCGGGCAGAAGAACTCATCCTTCGACACGTTACCGAGCTAATCCTTTCCGGATAGGCTCAAACCGCACCAAACCTTACAAGCAAGGGTTGGCGCACAACATAATTGCTGGCACCTGGTGGGATAACTACCACCTGCCGCAACACTTAGGCTAGAAATGGTTAAAAATTCGCCAAAAATATGAATATATTTAATATACAACCTTGGTTAAACGTCGTAGGGTTCCGTATTACCTAAGACGGGATTCTATTAGTATTGCTACAATATCTATCTGAACATGTGTCAAAAAACATCCTAGATTGTATAAGCATAAACTATTTATGAGTAATAATTAGGGCTCGAATTTCGCCCTATTTGCCTTTTTAACCGACTTCAAAAAAGGAGGAGGTTCTCTATTCGATTGAATTTTTTTTTTTTTTTTTTTTTTTGTGCCTATGTTACCTCATATCTCCGCCAATTGTCAACCGATTTTGAAAATTTTTTTTGCATTGGGTCCAGTCTAGCTTCCGATTGGTCCCATTTTTTTTTCGATTTTTTTTCATAGGTATTAGACCTTTTTTATTAGGTTTGTTTAGACCTAACCTCTTTGTTTATGAACCGATTTCGATGGTTCTTTTTTTATCCGAAAGGGGGTGTCTTAGGGATGGTGTCATATTAATTTGGTCAAGTTCTGATGATATGATCACTATTAATAACATCACTAAAAAGAGAAAAATAAAAATAATTTTTAAGAAAAAAATAAAAACCGACTTCAAAAAATTAAATGCAACAAATAAAATACACTAAAAGGTATAAAATAATTATTATCTTATTTAGTTACAACTAAACGACGAAATATTAACATGAAATTACTTTTTGAAGTCGGTGCCAAACATATACCTTTTATTAACCGACTTCAAAAAAGGAGGAGGTTCTCTATTCGATTGAATTTTTTTTTTTTTTTTTTTTTTTTTTTGTGCCTATGTTACCTCATATCTCCGCCAATTGTCAACCGATTTTGAAAATTTTTTTTGCATTGGGTCCAGTCTAGCTTCCGATTGGTCCCATTTTTTTTTCGATTTTTTTTCATAGGTATTAGACCTTTTTTATTAGGTTTGTTTAGGTTTGTTTAGACCTAACCTCTTTGTTTATGAACCGATTTCGATGGTTCTTTTTTTATCCGAAAGGGGGTGTCTTAGGGATGGTGTCATATTAATTTGGTCAAGTTCTGATGATATAATCACTATTAATAACATCACTAAAAAGAGAAAAATAAAAATTTTTAAGAAAAAAATAAAAACCGACTTCAAAAAATTAAGTGCAACAAATATAAAAATACACTAAAAGGTATAAAATAATTATTATCTTATTTAGTTACAACTAAACGACGAAATATTAACACGAAATTACTTTTTGAAGTTGGTGCCAAACATATACCTTTTATGAATCGCACTCGACGGATCTTACTTAGTACGTTTGGCGGGTACGCTCGCTTATAGGTATAGTTTGTTTGGCACCGACTTTAAAAAGTAATTTCGTGTTAATATTTCGTCGTTTAGTTGTAACTAAATAAGATAATAATTATTTTATACCTTTTAGTGTATTTTTATATTTGTTGCACTTAATTTTTTGAAGTCGGTTTTTATTTTTTTCTTAAAAATTTTTATGAATCGCACTCGACGGATCTTACTTAGTACGTTTGGCGGGTACGCTCGCTTATAGGTATAGTTTGTTTGGCACCGACTTCAAAAAGTAATTTCATGTTAATATTTCGTCGTTTAGTTGTAACTAAATAAGATAATAATTATTTTATACCTTTTAGTGTATTTTATTTGTTGCATTTAATTTTTTGAAGTCGGTTTTTATTTTTTTCTTAAAAATTATTTTTATTTTTCTTTTTAGTGCCTATTTTAACTAAAATTGGTAATTTCCATTTTTAAGAATACATTTTCTAAATTTAAAAGTTTTTTTGATTTAATAATAATAATAATAATAATAATTCTTTATTAGCTATTTTAGCTATAATCATACAATTAAACAAATATATGTAATTTGCTTTTAAATAATACATTCAATTCTTGAGATACAAAAGATAAAGATAATTAATACATTCTAAAATATAACAATTTATAATAAACATATAAATGTATAACACACCATACATGACAATAAACAAATGAACACATGTACATATAATACTAATAATAATAATAACAAAAGTTCAAATTAATCCTACATTAAAAAACAAAAATCATGTAGGGTGGGGGTTAGTTTTTGCATTTTTAGAACCTCTGGGGCCCACTGATTATGTATACAAAATTTGGTTGAGTTTGGTACAAGGGCCTAGATTTTCATTTTTTTGACCCCCCCCCCCCATTTTGGGCGGTTAGATTTTGCATTTTTAGACTTCTGGGGGTCCACTGATTATGTATACAAAATTTGGTTGAGTTTGGTACAAGGGCCTAGATTTTCATTTTTTGACCCTCCACCCCACCCCATTTTGGGCGGTTAATTTTTTGCATTTTTAGACTTCTGGGGTCCCACTGATTATGTATACAAAATTTGGTTGAGTTTGGTACAAGGGCCTAGATTTTCATTTTTTGACCCCACACCCCCCCCATTTTGGGCGGTTAATTTTTGCATTTTTAGACTTCTGGGGGTCCACTGATTATGTATACAAAATTTGGTTGAGTTTGGTACAAGGGCCTAGATTTTCATTTTTTGACCCTACACCCCCCCCCCATTTTGGGCGGTTAGTTTTTGCATTTTTAGACTTCTGGGGTCCCACTGATTATGTATACAAAATTTGGTTGAGTTTGCTCAAATGGCCTAGATTTTTAATTTTTAACCCCCCCTCCACCCCCCTTAATTTTGGGTCGATATGCACCAAAATCTAATCAGCTCTTAATCTCAATGGACCAAAACTACGTGTGAAATTTGGTTTCGATATTCACACTAGTTTTTGAGCTAGCTCGTCCACAAAAATTTGGTAACGCACAGACTAACAGACATTTTGACAAAACAATTATTATCTCGAAAAATATAATTTTTTCGATGTTCACTTATTAGGGCTTTTTTGTAGACCGAAATGCCATGGTTTCGCTCAATTTTTTTAATCAAAATAGTTTCAGCCGTTTTTGAGATATTTCGAAAAAAAGAAGGAAAAAACCACTTTTTTCATGCACGATTACAATACTTGACCATACCCTGTATGGTAAAGTAAAAATGGACAAAATACTGAAACGGAATCCTGGATCGACAATAATAGAAGAATAGCCTGGAATTTAGGAGGATATTGTAGTGCAAAAGAGGAAAATTTAACACCATCCGAATATGGCTTATTTGGGCTTATTTGAAATTAAGTGCCTATTTTAGTTATTTTTAGTGCTTAGTTGCCTGCCTATTTTAAAGATTTTTTTACTGCCTATAAATCCGAGCCCTAGTAATAATTAAATCAATAAATTCTCTAGTTAGGCTAGATTAAAGATTGTAACTGTATTAATGATGATGTATTTATAAATCTGTTTGCCGATGATACACTAATATCAGTGGAGGATTGTGATGTTGAGAGGGCTTGTCAGAAAATGAATGGAACCCTTAGGAAGTTGGAAGACTGGGTAAATATGAATAAACTGTTTATAAATTATACGAAATCTAAAGTAATGGATTTGGGGGTGGGTGGAGAAGGGTTAATTAAGTCCAATCTATCTGAATGGTGTAAATTTGGAATATGTGGATTCATTTAAATACTTCAGAGTAGTGGTTGACTCGAAGTTGAACTTTAAGAGTCATCATAGTGAGCTCTTGAAGAATGTAAACAGAAAAGTGCAATACTTTGGTAGAGCTAGTAATAATTTGAATATGAACACTAGAATTAAGGTGTATAGAACAATAATTAGTCTTAGTTTCTCTTACTGTCCTACAATATTATATTTTGATACTCAGGAGAATATTGATAAGCTGCAGCTCTTACAAAATAGATGTCTAAGAATTATTTTAAAATGTGACAGATATACATCAATAAGTAGTATGTTGGAATGTTTAGAGCTTATGAATGTGAAGCAATTCTTATTTTTACAGACAATGTGTTTTGTATATAAATTATATCATAGGCAGCTGCCAGCCTATCTGAATTTCACATTAGTCAACGAGATCCATGATCATGAGACCCGAATTAGAGACGATATATTTATTGAGAGGGTGAGGAAACAGAGAATGAGAAATTCATTATATTTTAGAGGACTTGAGGAATTTAATTCTTTACCAGCTGAAATGAGAAATGTATCAAGTCTGATTCAATTTAAGAACCAAGTGAGGATATATCTTAAGAGAGACAGTTGAACATTTTTATTAAGAAATATTGAGAAATATTTTAACTTTAGTAATAAAATTTGTAATATTGTAATATATATGTATGAAAAATACATTTAAATATAAATAGTTTTTAAGGAATTTGGTGTTGGTACTTGGTGAAACATTTTTTAAAATTATTGGATAAAAATACTTGGTAGGTTTCACATTAAGATATAAAAAAATAAAACGAATTTATTTTTAGAGAATCTTTAATCTCGATATATATATTTCGGGTGACTAACCCATCTTCAGGAGATACAGAAAGTAACTGACCTGAATAAGTCGAAATTGAATACAAGTCAATGGTAAAATTTATTTTTTAAGATAACAAAAGGGTAAATATTTAAAATTAGTGGAGGGAGAAAAGGTAGGAAGTCTACTTTGGTTTAATTTTGAATGGCCTTTTGAGAAAAGAGGATTTCGAATTTGAATACAACTCAATGGTAAAATTTATTTTTAAGATAACAAAAGGGTAAATATTTAAAATTAGTGGAGGGAGAAGTCTATTTTGTTTAATTTTGAATGGTCTTCTGAGAAATGAGAATTTACACACAAAACAAATTTGCAAATATTTAAAGAATGTAATCAATGATTGTACTTTTCTTAACTTCTAATTGATTATTTAGTATATTCGTTTTATTTGAGAGAGCTAATTTTATTTCGGTTGACTCTAAAAAATCTAAACGTAAGCCCTTTCTTTCGAAATGTAACGGAACTAGGTGGCTAATAGAAGAGGTGTGTTTATTCAAATGTAGATGATTGGCGAAGGTAGAAGTTGATTCCATATTAATATCATCTGATCTGCTGAGACTATTAAAGGCTCTTTCATGTTCCGAGTAGCGAGTTCTAAAAGAGCGTCCAGTTTGTCCTATGTAGATTGCGTCGCAATTATCACAAGTCAATTTATATACCCCTGATTTATCTAATTTATCAATTTTGTCTAATTTATTATTAATTAGCTGTGAACCTAAAGTGTTTTTATTATATAAAGCAGGAGTTATACCAGACGTTCTAAGAGTTGAAGCTATAGGGTTTGTAACATGGTTCGAAATGAAGGGGAGTCTTTTAAATATTTTAACAGTTCCGGAATTTAGTGAGGTGTGTGAGAATATTTACCTTTTGTTATCTTAAAAAATAAATTTTACCATTGACTTGTATTCAATTTCGACTTATTCAGGTCAGTTACTTTCTGTATCTCCTGAAGATGGGTTAGTCACCCGAAATATATATATCGAGATTAAAGATTCTCTAAAAATAAATTCGTTTTATTTTTTTATATCTTAATGTGAAACCTACCAAGTATTTTTATCCAATAACTCCTCATAAGTTATTTATTATTAAATAATAATTAGATCAATATATTCTGCAGCTTAAAAATTGTTCAAAATTCGCTAAAAATATACTCCTATGATTTATACACCCTTCCTTATTTAATTCTTATGGTTCCCTACTAAAACGGGATCTAATTAGAAACTACATCGCTCAGAACATTTAGCTGATTTTATTATTCATCCTTCAACACTCTTCAGATTACAGCTTAATGTTTTCAATATCTGTTAACTTTATTATTTTAAGATTTTTTAGCTCCACAGGTTCTTTGACCATTATACCCAGTATTAATGTGGTTTGTGTGTCTGTCAAGTGTAAGTGTCACGTGTCAAATTATAATTGATAAATTATTACTATTTCAGTTAGATATCCAAATTATTTCGGATGAAAGTTTCCTACTGATAGTGAAACATCTTCTTGAGTCCATATTATATTACACAATATTTCATTTGGGAATCCCCAGTCGGGACTTTTGGTCTTTTGTTTCTCGTTCCTCCTCCAGCATCTCCTGCTTCCTTCTTTTCTAAGGAATGCACTTGAAGAGCCAATGCACCTTCGATTCAAATATTTTTTTTAAGGGCTTTAGGAAATCCTTCAAGGTCCAAGTATAAAAAAAAAATCATCCGTTCGTTGACCTTTTCAAAGGGAATGCCTATATAAAAGGCTCCGGTTTCTGATCGGCTCCTATTATCTTAATACCTATCCTTCCTGCATTCTAAGCTTGTTTTCAAAATGATTTCCAAAATTATTTTTCTCTTAACAATTTACTTTGCTTGTATATTTGCGAACCCATTATTTAATACTTTGTCTCGTGGTTGGGGAGTCGGTAAGTAGAAACTATTTTCTTGATTTTTTTTTTTTCATAATAATATTATAAGTACCTCTTATAATCAATAACAAAAATCTTTTTTTTTTTTTATTTTTACTTCTTTATTTGTTGACGTTTCCCCAAATTAGTCCCATCATCCATGGTCAAGAGGTGTAGAACTTACCAGCCAAAGGCTACCGTAGTTTTTTATCCATCATCCAAACTAATTATTTTATAGTAACCAAAATAATTCTCATTGAACATACACAATTGAATTTCACATATTTTTAAATCAAAAAATTGCATAATTTAAGGTAAGGAAAAATATTTCTAGTGACATTGTAAACTCATCTATAGAAGGGAATATTGCAGCAATATTACATTGCAATATTAAACCTTGCAGGAACATTGCAGCAATATTCCTATGTCCGCCTCTTTTACATTGCAGCAACATTGCGGCAATATTGCAGGAACATTGCCACTGCAATATTGCCAATATTGTGCAAGGTTCGCAATATTGCTGCAATATTCCAGTCTGTCTGCCAAAACTAATATTACCATATTATGGTAAGATGTCCGAAAAAATAAAGCATAAATTAAAATCTTTAGGGTAGCGCAACCCCCTTAGATCTTCATATACATTAGGAAGTGAATTAAGTCAAATTAAAGATAAAATTCGAACCGAATGAAAATCCGCGTATATAAATCTGACATGCCAAGATTGCAACTGCAACTATATATAGGAAAACGGAAAGAAATTTATCCATTAGATCAATGAACACAAGAGAGCCTACAAATTAAAATATGAAAATTATGCATTTGCAGAGCATTTAAATGCTAACAATCATAGTTTTCCAGATCAATCCAAAATTAAATTGATCAAAGAAGTCAATGACCCCTTAATTCTTTCTTTAAAAGAATCCATTGAAATTTTAAAATCCTTGGAAAAAAGCCCAATTGAATCTTTAAATGAAAAACTAGAAATTATCAATGACCCTTTTTTAAAAACATTCCATTCATTCAGGTAAAACTCTTTAGAAAATGCCTAAACAAAAGAGTAACCCAGATATTGCTCCAGTTATATTCTAATCTCCCAAGAGGAAACATGAAGAAAAAGACATTATATATTTTTCAAAATTTTCTATGTATAAATCTTAATTTGTAACTAATTTGAAATATTTGTGATAGACTGATGATGAAGGCAATGCCTTCGAAACTATAGTCTCTAGAAATAATTAAAAATTATTTTATTTAAAAAACAGAAGACTCTCTCATTTTATTTTATTTTTAACCTAAAATAGAAATTTAGTTTTAGGCTAATGAAAATAAATACGTATTAAAAGTTTTCATCTTTAAATAATTAAAAATATCTCAAAAATTATAAAATCATAAATTATAATTCTACTCAATTCCTCTATGAAAAATATTTAACGAAAAAATGATGCTAGTTCAAATTTGTTTGGAATATGATTAATGGCGAATCGTTGACCCTTCTAAATCGTTACACCGAGGATGCTTGGGTTCTTCTCACAATATAAAACCGGCAGCGAGTCACTGACACACATTTATACCATCTCCACTTTAATCTGACAACCGAAGATAATCCCTGTCATTAATCTATTTTATATATATAAAAATCAGTACTGGTCATTTACAAATAATTTATTCATCTTCAGTAAAACTAGCCGTACCGTGTTTTTGATTTGTTGGTTAATGCTTTGTGTGGTCATTCTGTTCTCTTCATGATATTTCGGGGTTTCTAGACATTGAGAGTCCGTTCTTGAATTCCGATAATAGATATACACTGTGAAAAACGATATATTTATAAAAATAAAAATAATTTTTAAGAAAAAAAATAAAAACCGACTTCAAAAAATTAAATGCAACAAATAAAATACACTAAAAGGTATAAAATAATTATTATCTTATTTAGTTACAACTAAACGACGAAATATTAACATGAAATTACTTTTTGAAGTCGGTGCCAAACAAACTATACCTATAAGCGAGCGTACCCGCCAAACGTACTAAGTAAGATCCGTCGAGTGCGATTCATAAAAGGTATATGTTTGGCACCAACTTCAAAAAGTAATTTCATGTTAATATTTCGTCGTTTAGTTGTAACTAAATAAGATAATAATTATTTTATACCTTTTAGTGTATTTTATTTGTTGCATTTAATTTTTTGAAGTCGGTTTTTATTTTTTTCTTAAAAATTATTTTTATTTTTCTCTTTTTAGTGATGTTATTAATAGTGATCATATCATCAGAACTTGACCAAATTAATATGACACCATCCCTAAGACACCCCCTTTCGGATAAAAAAAGAACCATCGAAATCGGTTCATAAACAAAGAGGTTAGGTCTAAACAAACCTAATAAAAAAGGTCTAATACCTATGAAAAAAAAACGAAAAAAAAATGGGACCAATCGGAAGCTAGACTGGACCCAATGCAAAAAAAATTTTCAAAATCGGTTGAGAATTGGCGGAGATATGAGGTAACATAGGCACAAAAAAAAAAAAAAAAAAAAAAAAAAATTCAATCGAATAGAGAACCTCCTCCTTTTTTGAAGTCGGTTAAAAATTAAATAAGATTTGTTTCCAAGCTATATAAAAAAAGCCACTTGAACCACTTTATTTGTAAACACACCTGTTTTGTTATGATTTAGACACCTGTTAATTAAAAACAAACAAAAAATTTCTAATTTTAATATAATATAATAATATTTGCTTTAACCTATTAGTGGGTTTTAAAATTAAAAAACCAATTAATAAATAAAACATAATTGAAAAAATAAAGCTAGGTTCAGTTTTGTCGCTGGAAAAGTTAGGGGTAAACTTTTTTCGCTGTCATAGTGACAAAAACACCGTTGCTTATGGGACTTTTAGTGTATGAATTAAATTGTCAAGAATAAAATTCACTAAAAGCAAAATTATAAGCTCAACTATATAAGATAAAAAAAAAAATAATGAAGTTTCGAATATTTAAAAATTCTTCTTCTCATATTTTCATTTTCTAAAATATTTATTATTTCAGTAATTTATATGCTACGACACTAACCAAGTCTATAGTTATATCATTCTAGTACAAGGAGACAAGGAATTGGGGTTTTCTAGAACAATCACAATTAATTGATAATTTCTCTCCTGGACTAAAACTTGTCAGGACTTGTCTTTTAGATCTTTGCACGTTCTTACATGTCAATAGATAATGGATAGTCAGGGATTATTATATCCGTGACCCTTTTAAAAAATAAATTATCATTCCTCATATCCTTCTTTAATCCCATTCGATTTAAACCAGGGCTGTCCAACCCGTGGCCCAATATAAAGTCATAAAATTCCTTAAAACATTGAGATTTATATGTAGATACTGGAAAACACACAACAATTTGGCCTGATAATTTTTTTTTCTCTAAAATAAGAAATCTGAAAATCTACTGTGAAGTTTTCGAAAAATAAAAGTGCTAATTTTAAATTTTGAATCTGGAACTAGATTTCAAGATTTCCGAAAAAATAATCATCATTTTGGTCTATTTTTAACCGACTTCAAAAAAGGAGGAGGTTCTCTATTCGACTGAATTTTTTTTTTTTTTTTTTTTTTTTTGTGCCTATGTTACCTCATATCTCCGCCAATTGTCAACCGATTTTGAAAATTTTTTTTGCATTGGGTCCAGTCTAGCTTCCGATTGGTCCCATTTTTTTTCGATTTTTTTTCATAGGTATTAGACCTTTTTTATTAGGTTTGTTTAGACCTAACCTCTTTGTTTATGAACCGATTTCGATGGTTCTTTTTTTATCCGAAAGGGGGTGTCTTAGGGATGGTGTCATATTAATTTGGTCAAGTTCTGATGATATGATCACTATTAATAACATCACTAAAAAGAGAAAAATAAAAATAATTTTTAAGAAAAAAATAAAAACCGACTTCAAAAAATTAAATGCAACAAATAAAATACACTAAAAGGTATAAAATAATTATTATCTTATTTAGTTACAACTAAACGACGAAATATTAACATGAAATTACTTTTTGAAGTTGGTGCCAAACATATACCTTTTATGAATCGCACTCGACGGATCTTACTTAGTACGTTTGGCGGGTACGCTCGCTTATAGGTATAGTTTGTTTGGCACCGACTTCAAAAAGTAATTTCATGTTAATATTTCGTCGTTTAGTTGTAACTAAATAAGATAATAATTATTTTATACCTTTTAGTGTATTTTATTTGTTGCATTTAATTTTTTGAAGTCGGTTTTTATTTTTTTCTTAAAAAATTTTTTATTACTTTACCATACAGGGTATGGTCAAGTATTGTAATCGTGCATGAAAAAAGTGGTTTTTTTCCTTCTTTTTTTCGAAATATCTCAAAAACGGCTGAAACTATTTTGATTAAAAAAATTGAGCGAAACCATGGCATTTCGGTCTACAAAAAAGCTCTAATAAGTGAACATCGAAAAAATTATATTTTTCGAGATAATAATTGTTTTGTCAAAATGTCTGTTAGTCTGTGCGTTACCAAATTTTTGTGGACGAGCTAGCTCAAAAACTAGTGTGAATATCGAAACCAAATTTCACACGTAGTTTTGGTCCATTGAGATTAAGAGCTGATTAGATTTTGGTGCATATCGACCCAAAATTAAGGGGGTGGAGGGGGGGTTAAAAATTAAAAATCTAGGCCATTTGAGCAAACTCAACCAAATTTTGTATACATAATCAGTGGGACCCCAGAAGTCTAAAAATGCAAAAACTAACCGCCCAAAATGGGGGGGGGTGTAGGGTCAAAAAATGAAAATCTAGGCCATTGTACCAAACTCAACCAAATTTTGTATACATAATCAGTGGGACCCCAGAAGTCTAAAAATGCAAAAACTAACCGCCCAAAATGGGGGGGGGGGGGTCAAAAAATGAAAATCTAGGCTCTTGTACCAAACTCAACCAAATTTTGTATACATAATCAGTGGGCCCCCAGGAGTCTAAAAATGCAAAAACTAACCCCCTCCCCTACATGATTATAAATAATTTTATTAAATATTAAATATAAGTGAGGGGCCAGGTTGTATGGTAAAGTCAAGTGGATGGCCACATCAGAACACGTCAGCTTATTTTATATAACAATGGTAAGAAGAGTTTCTTAATTATAATTAAATATGTATGTAAACTTTCCGATATCCCGTATAGTGCAATGTATAAGAGTCTGAAAAACTCTATCTTTGGAATTTAATATCTCCGGAACTATATTGTTCATAAATTTCGTTTTGCCACCAATCGATGCAGAAGTATTTAAATAATAATCTGTCTAAATTTCAAAAAAATCCTAAGAAAACCCATATGGTGAAACAACTACCTTAAATGTATTCATTTTCCTGTATAATCATAAATTCTTTTTTTTTTTTTTTAGGGACGCGGCCACTACGAAGGTCATTAGCGTAATCAAAAATCTATTAAAATTTAAATGGCGTGTCTTTATGGGTAAATTAATTGTTAATATCTTAAGGCATCGGATTCAAGCAATGGCAAGTGTATTCATAATAATGTTAATATCTATACACGAGCAGTATCTGGCGCTATGCTGCTCGGATTGGTCCCTGGCGGGCAGTGTCACTCAAACGATGTGATTATTAGATGTCGGTAATTATATGTTTTGAAAAAAATATTTTTTGAATAATGAATATTGATCAAAGAAAGATAAAAAAATATCATTAAATGCTTTATAAATATTTTATTAGAGCATGCAACCATTTCTCTCGAAGTTCCCGATCGGTTGGACACCTTTTTTCTTTTTTTAATAATTAAATTTATCTAAAAAGTGTCTCTAAATTAATTATATATAATAATCAATTAATATTCCAGCGCCTCCCAAATCGATCGCAGACCCCAAAGATCGAAAATAACCTTCTCTTCACCAAAGGCACACCACAACGAGGCCGTGTAAAACATTAAATAAAAAGATTCAAATTTAGGGAACGAAGAAAAGATTATTTTTATTACAGACAAAAGGATAAGCCGGGGCTGGAATAATTAATTGTTTAATTAAATAAAAGGTTTATTTGAATATGAAATATTTTGAGAAAAAAAACTTTAATAATGACATGAAAGTTAAATCACACATAAATACACTAGTCCTAAAAAGCCAGAATTATTAATTTTTATTGTGTGATTTATTATTAATAATTTGAAAATAAATTAGTTATTATAGGTAAATAAATAAATCATATGTAAAATTGTCATTGAAATGATATAAATATATTATTTATACCCTCCAGGGAGGTAGCCTGAAATTTTTTACGGATATCAGAATTGAGTAAAAATAATTCAGGTATTTCTAATTATAAAACGCTCGGAATAAAAGTTGTACTAATGTTAAATATTATGTTACTCTATGAAGCTATATGTATGTATGGGTAAGCTGAGTGCATGTTGAAATCAATGTTGTTATAAGAATCTTGTTTGAGCGTGTGTGTATGAACAAACATTGACGCCGCTCAAGTTTCCCGAAGAAATATTGTATGTATTAATTTGTTGGACCACCCGTCCTGAGGAAGGTGAACGGAGTTCAGCGAAACTTGTCGGCGGTGGCAATTGATAAATGTTGTTAATTGCATCAAGCAGTGGACAACCTCATTGATTTCTCTTTAATAATCAAAACTCTGCTATTGAAAAAATAAAATCCTTTCAATAAAGTTCTATTTATCATAATAAACCCTGAAAATGGGTTTCAGATAGAGCTGCAAAGTGATAAACCGGACTTTTCAATCGACTGAATATATTAATATTATACTTATAATATTTTAAACATAGTAGGAGGGTAGAAGTTAGAGCAAAATTCTATCATTAAAGCCCAGTATAGATAGTCAACCGAATATATATTTATATACAGGGTGAATCATACCACCCAAACCAATCTTTATTTTTAACCGACTTCAAAAAAGGAGGAGGTTCTCTATTCGACTGATTTTTTTTTTTTTTTTTTTTTTTTTGTGCCTATGTTACCTCATATCTCCGCCAATTGTGAACCGATTTTGAAAAAAAATTTGCATTGGGTTCAGTCTACCTTCCGATTGGTCCCATTTTTTTTCATAGGTATTAGACCTTTTTTGTTAGGTTTGTTCAGGCCTAACTTCTTTGTTTATGAACCGATTTCGATGATTCTTTTTTTATTGGAAAGGGGGTATCTTAGGGATGGTGCCATATTAATTTGGTCAAGTTCTGATGATATGATCACTATTAATAACATCACTAAAAAGAGAAAAATAAAAATAATTTTTAAGAAAAAAATAAAACCGACTTCAAAAAAATTAAATGCAACAAATAAAATACACTAAAAGGTATAAAATAATTATTATCTTATTTAGTTACAACTAAACTACGAAATATTAACATGAAATTACTTTTTGAAGTCGGTGCCAAACATATACCTTTTATGAATCGCACTCGACGGATCTTACTTAGTACGTTTGGTGGGTACGCTCGCTTATAGGTATAGTTTGTTTGGCACCGACTTCAAAAAGTAATTTCATGTTAATATTTCGTAGTTTAGTTGTAACTAAATAAGATAATAATTATTTTATACCTTTTAGTGTATTTTATTTGTTGCATTTAATTTTTTTGAAGTCGGTTTTATTTTTTTCTTTAAAAATTATTTTTATAACATCGGAACATGATTAGAAGACGACAAAAAATGTCATTTCCAAATCCTAATGTGTAGCGCTGATTTGAAGACATTTTTGTTTTTTGAATCAAACTAGAAATATCTTATAATTAATTAAAATATTTGTCTTGTTGAGGCTTACTATAAAATAGTCACTTAGTCAGGTTGATGATTCGGTAGATTTTTCGGTTTTGATTATTCATGGTGAAATTAAAAAAAAAAATATTACTCTAACAAGCTATATCCAGAGGCGACTGTGGGTCAGTGGCTAGAGTGTTGGGTCGCTGACTCGAAGATCGCTGGTTCGAGACCGAGTCTCGGCAGATAGATATTTTCAGTCGCCTCCTCTTGGAAAGTAATGGCAACCTACCAAGAGTATAATTGCCTAGTAACCTCTCCAAATTAGCCGTTCGGAACCGGCGTTAAAAAGTAGGTCCCATATATCTGTGTAAAACAACTAAACACACTCAGCACAGGTATATGTGGAGAGGAGCCGACACCCGTTTCGGGTATGGCACTCGAAGAAGAAGAAGCTATATCCATCATCACTTAAAAACTTACTTAGAATTAGATGCCGAAACGTCATGAACAACTATAAAATTTTAATCTATTTTCTATTTTTACCGTGGATAGTCTAGCTCAAAAAAATATTCTATGATCAACAAACCATCCACAATAAAATATGACACTTGAGTGATAATAATAAAATAACTAAAATACTATTTCAGTTTTCATTATTTCATTGAAAATAATTTGCTTCTTTAGGGCTCCTGTACAAAACTAAAAAGGAAACTTATTACTATGGTTACAATGTCCGTCTGTCGGTACATTGTGGCTCGTAAACTGAATAAGATACAGCTTGAGATTTACCAAGTTATATGTGTATCTTTATTTTTCTCCATCAAAAACCAAATTAAAAATTCTAATCGCGTGATTATTTTGGATAGAGCCGAATTTTCGTAAAATCGAAAATAAAAAATCAACTGGTGTGGTCACCACACAACTTTCACATTTTCATTTATTTGAAGTCATCGCGACACTACTAATTTACACCCCCTTCCTTTATTTCGTTTTTTTATTTTCTCAAAAACGACTCTAACGATTTTTTTAAAAATAGTGTATTTATCAAATGTCATGAGCTATTAGTTATGTCAAACTTCTTTAACACCCCCTTCCTTTATTTCAATCGGATTAAAAATTTGACACGACTAATAACTCATGACACTTGATAAGTACACTAATTTTTAAAAAAAATCGTTGGAGCCGTTTTTGAGAAAATAAAAAAAAACGAAAAATCTTTCATGTAAATGTCAACTTCCGGTGTTCCGAATTCAAGCAAAAGCTTGCTGTATCCCTTCTAGTCACCGAGTGATGTTACTATGCTCGGTGAAAGCCTGTCGAACTGTATCCACTGGAGCTCTTAGGGCACTGGTGGGGGCCGCGCCGCTCGGGCTGGAGTTCCTCAAAACGGCGGCCAAATTTCATATCAGGAAAAACATCAGCTTCCAAGTTGACGGTTTTCATTTTACCGAACATGAATCCATAGATGATTACAACATTAAAAATGAACACAAAAGGCTCGATAAGGAAATCACGAAGTCGGCCCAGGCGGTCTGGGATGCGTCTGAATCAGGAATAGACACTAAAAGATTCATTAAAACAATTAGCTATAAGTCTCAACCCAGGTGGTTCAGGCCGGACATGTGGACAAATTTCTTAATTACTGGATACGGATCCATAAACAAATCCCTAAACAGAAGGGGCGCCCGGGACGCTCCGGAACCCTTCTGTCATAATTGCCCCGATCGGGTGGAGGATGTGGATCACATACTATTTGAATGTCCCATATACTCCGCAATCCGATATCCCGAATTATATGACCCCGAATTTATAAACGATCTTTCGAAACTAATTGAAAACGAAAATCTCTTCAAAAAACTTCAAAATTTCGCCAAAGCAGCATTTCAAATTAGGAAACAACACATTCACGACACAACAAGCCACCAGTCCGGGCTGGACCAGCTGATAGAAAATAGTATAATAACAATGTAAATGCGAAGATGCGCGGACATTAAAATCCGCACATCTACGCATAAGAAATACCAACACAAACCACTCAACAATTGTACTTGAGATTTAATGGATAAGATTCTACTATGTGTTATTATTAATTTTAATATATAAACTGTATATCTCCATATACGTTAAATGTGAACTGTAAATGCATACCTCCGCGAATACATATATCGTGCAGAAACGCATAAATATTCATTGTGAACTAAAAAATAAGCATAACCTTTATACTCGAACTGTAAATGCGTAGCTCCACGAACACACAGTTCGTGCAGCTGCGCATACTATTTATAGCGAACTAGAACCTAAGAAATGTAAATGTGCAGCATAACTCTGTGCTGCGCATACCTAGAAAAAAACCCTGGTTACTAGAACCAGGCCACTCACAAAGCAAACTGTAAATGGGTATATTTAATATTTTCTTAGATATGGCTAGAACCAAATTGAACGAATCCACCTCCACGCGGTGTACACGGGCAATGCCTTTGGGGATTAATTAATCGTCAAAAGTAGCTAAGTGATTCTTAATAACCCTCCAATGTTAGTTAAA